>KN482978.1:6804-61883 GCA_000787095.1 Periophthalmodon schlosseri | reverse complement strand
TGTACCAGCTAGTAGATGTTTGTTCCTGGATGTTGGCGTCTCTTGATATATAGCTATAAATAAAATATTACAAGACTGTGTTACTATATTTATTATATACTTCATAAAATAATTTATAGTTTCAGACTTTCCAAATTCAAGCCGCCATTAAAAAAAAAAGTGGTTATAGAAGTTAAAGGTGCACTATGTAACTTTTCTGGTGGAGAGTCCATCACCTGCTTGTCTCCATGGAAATGTTTTTGCTTTGTCTTAAATGTTTCACAGAATTGTGTTAATCTCAACTAAAATGTATCTCCATGGAGACAAGTAGGTGGCGCCTCTACAGCAGGTTACAGGTCAGATCTGTGGAGAGGTGTATTTTTTTTTAGCAACATCTGTATTTGAATCGATGCAAGATAAATATAATTACTGCCAGCTTGTAGAACATTTCAGAGTAATCGTCCATACAGACAAGCAGGTTGTGAACTTTCTACTAGAAAAGTTACAGAGTACACCTTTAAATCCACAACAAAAAGGGATATTGACAAAGTAAATAGATATTTTTAAGGCAGTCTTGTTTATATATTGTATTTCATTCTGAAATCAAACCTCTCACATTTGCTTTGTCAACATTTGGAGTTGACCTGTCATTTTACCACACTCAGGATTGTGCTCTTACCGTGCTTTCTTCCACCCCAATTTTAAACCATTTTTTGAAATATTGAAAAAACCTCAGGTACAGAATATTCAGGAACATGTTGCCAGTCTACTCAGTCGTGATGATTGTTCTGATGTTGTGTTTGACCAGATTTGCCTCGACACAATGACCTCACATGAACCTCAGTCTCATCAGTCATGCTACCTCACTGTACCTCACACAGACTCCCACACAGCACCTGTCCTGAACACATCTACTCAGAGAAAAGGCTGCAGATCAATACTATACATCCACTGGACATATTATTAGGTACATCTGTGCTCTACTGAATGTCAATAAAAATCTAATAGCAACTCAATGGGGCACTCAGGTGTGCTGAAGGCAACTCTAATAATGAAGTATCAGAATGGAAAAGGACAGAGATTAATGTGATTTTGGTAGTCCACAGTCTGTTGGTCAAAAGTGTTTTTACACAAAATCATCTCCATATGTTTTGCTGTAAAGTATAGTACACATAGTGTGGAACATATCCTGTCTTCTGTTGATTTCTGATAGGCAGGATTGACAGGTGTCTTAAATCATCTGAGAAATGCACGGTCAATTTGTGTCAAAACAAACATGGTGCTTTATGAGTTAAAAAGAAAGAAAAAACTGACAGAGAACTGAAAAATAGCGTTGATTTCTGTTGAATCAACTAGCAAAGTACTACACGCTGTAAATCTGAGGTAACATAAGTAATATATTTAGTTCTGGACAATACAAGGATATTTGAGAGGAGGATCATCCCAAAATTGGATGGTTGTTGGATACACTGTGCATCTGGTCCCAGATCCTCTTGTATTCAAATCGAAAGGAGAAAGGACAGGCAGGACAGGAGATTGTTCCCTGTTTCACTTAATGCAATAGAGGCCTTTACCAATATTGTCTGTGCCAATGGGGCCAACCTGCTGCAAAAGTGCGAGGGGTGCAGTGTGGTATTTGGGGGCCTGTCTCCAGATCTTGAACTAGGATCAAGAGTAGGCCTACCTAGTTAGGGCCTACTACACATTAGGAAAGGGAAAAGCCAAAGTGCCCATATTGTCCACAAAGTTCCTTAAACCAACTTTCTTATGATTTGATGAGTTGCTGTCACATGTTTTGTTCAACTATTTGCATGATCAATACAACGTTATCAACAGACATACCTAATAATATGGCCAGTAGTGTACACAAAACCAAGTCATTACACTCCTTGGGGGAATTGCAGCCAATGGTTTACAATGCCTTAATGAAATACAGTATGTTTTATTTAGGGTGTAGTAGTTCTCTATGTTTATTTTGGGTCTGTTACTTTTATTTTTCTCATTACTGCTTCATGTATTCTCTGATTACTACACTGTAAAGGTGACGCAGTTCATGTGATTGAAAAAGCCAGCCGATATCAACGCAGTGCTGAAATACATGACAGTAAATCACAAATGTTTTAGATTAGATTCCAGCTTACCTGCTTATCTTATCATAGCATATTAGCTGTGCATTGGTAACACTTAATAATAACTACACTTTTGTTCATGATTTAAGGCTAATTAAGGTGTAGTTATTATAAAGTAGTCCTGAGAACCTTTTATTATGCCTTTTGTATTTCATAAGAAAAACAGTTCAGTCCTAGAATATTGAATCATTATCATAAATTATCAATTATCATAAAGGCCGAAATAGGCCTTATCAATAACCTGCATAGGCAATAGTATTAGTTGGTTTGTCTACAGCTCTTGTCAATATTGAATTGATATTCAAGCATTAGCTATAGGCATTAGCATTAGGCTATTCAAGCATTAGCTAGAAAAACAAAGGACTTTATAATGAAAATGGCTACCAGCAGTGACTTGAAAAATACTACAATCTATGTTTATACTTTTAACAAGCTGAACTTGGACTTGCAAGCTGAAATTTAGCTCCAAATTTTCTTTTTAAGTCTCCCATATATTTTACACCAGATGCCCTTCCAGACACACCCTCCATTTTCCCAGGCTCGGCGTTGGCACAAAGCGTACCCAAGCTCACATTCTCGCACAGTTATGTTTACGAAAATATATTTCAGCATTCTTGTTGTGGCAAATTGATTTAGTCTTGCTTTTTAAAATGAAATAATTGTGCATTTCACTCAATTTACTTATAAACTCACCAATAATTGTTTTTTTTTTTTTTGTTTTTTTTTACCTCTTGACAATTTGCAAAATGTAATGAATTGAAAATGTTTTTATAACCAGGGAATTTTACCTCTTATCACTATTGTACTGGGCTCACAATAATGTTTTTAGTTATATCCAAATCATGTATTTCAGCATTGTTCCATATTATCATTTGGTTGCTGGGTGGACGAGCACTCACGCAGGGTTGTTTTCTTGTTCAAACTGCATTGACATATTTTTACATTGCCCTCTGGACTACCTCTGCAAAAAAGCAAACACGCCTGGATCACTACACAAAAACGATCCAGTTTTGACATGAAATAATGCAAAAAAACATTGACAACAAACCTCAAAATACTGTAATATTTTAATACGCGTAGTCCAGTCATCTCATCTCGCTGCAGTGAAGTCGCTTGAAGGCAAATCTTAATTTAAAACTACAGCTATCAGTCAGTGTTTATTATTTTACATAATGTGTGGTGCATATTTACTCTTGTTTTTTGGGGACAATTTTAATGTTCTGTGATTTTTAAAACTGATAGTGATGTAGTGACATAAAGCATACTTGATCCAGTTTCAACTCTTGAATGAAAACAAAGTTGAAAAAGAAAAACTTGTAACTTGAGAATCATCTTTTATGCCTTACTCTTAACCGCGTGTATTTTAGTACTATATATGTTATTGATATGTCCTCATCCACTTACAACTCACCAACCTGTGATATATATTTTGTTATACTTCGTAATAACCATGTGATTTGTGTTATTCTGCTTCTTTTATTGCTCATCAATAAAATATCACACTTATTGAACTGGCCTCTGGGATTTTGTATTGTTTAAAAGAAAAGAAATCTACTTTTACAGTGCGTCCTCATTTGCATAAAACAAAGACGAAACTGAGACTAAACCCGGACTAGAACAGGACCAAACCAAGTCTACATCAGGACTAAACCTGGCTCAATCTAGGACCAAGTGTGAAGTTGAACATACCCTCAGAAGAATTGGTGGTTTTTAGACTCTAGAATGTGATGATGTCATACTTCCAGATGGGGGGCAAGAGCCACTTTGACCTATTGATTACATGGTATTTCAAGAACAACTATCTATCTAGAAACTTGCCATATAATAGTTGCAGCTGAACCCTTAGCTTAGTTCATTTGTGCTGACAGAAGACATTGATCTTAGTGCCATTTTTTATTTCATGTGGACAGGCCCAGTAATTACAAAGATATTAGCCATAATCCACGCCAAACATCTCCATTTTGACAGTTAAAAGGCAACTTCTTCCATAGAATTCAGACCTGCCCTCCAGCTCAGTTTTAAATTCAAGTCTTCATCAGGAATAAACAGGCTCAAACCAGGGCCAAGTGTGAAGTTGAACGCACCCTCAGAAGAATTGGTGGTTTTCAGTTTTCAACAGCCAGTTTGAACTATTGATTACACAGTATCTAACTGGTAAATAGATGAATGTTGAACCTGATCAGTTTTATTAGTGATTAGACCCCAGAATCGCACAACAAAAATTTGCATTTTAACAATATTAATTTTAGCTGCCCTCACATCTGGATTAACTATAATTTGACTATATAATGATCTGAAACCCAGCAAAACAATCAAACCCTATACATGACAGCCTGCCCTTGAGTCAGTGAAGCCAGGTCACAGTTGTATTATCACCATCAAAAGATTTGCCAATAACTACCATTATACTATTATTCTCATGCATTTTTATTCAAAAGGAAATATGTTATACTTCTTTCCATCTCATAATCCGGCTCAGTGTGTATGGTGACACAACCACTAACACTAACAATGATAATGGTTGAATGTGACTAACATATCAGTAGTGTTTGAGGGCAGGATTTGTTGTATTGTAAATAATAAGAATAAAGCTAACAAAAGGGACAAGTGGTGGCTCTCAGCTTCACCTGTACAGAAAGAACAGACAGGTACATCATTGAGGAGGATTCTTGGGATCTATGTGAATCATATGTTAATTTTGCAGATAATATTTGGGTGAATATTGGCCACCTTTTGACAAACCAACAGATGTGGCTGACAACTCCAAATATTTCCTGTATCCTCTTGTCAATGGATTGATATTAACCTTTTCTGCAGTCAAAATATGGCCTAAATAAACCAAGTCTTTAATATCCTGTTGGCAACTCAGGTAAAACAACACATTTGCAAATACCATCTAGTTATTTATTGAGAGATAACAGTCTCACATTGGCACACTGTCTAAAAAGTTACACTGTGTTGCTTTATTGAACAAAATCAACTCAAAAAGACACAGATTTTCATTCAAGCTTGTTTGAAGACAAAAACGCTAAAAAGAAAGAAACGCACACTCCCTTTTATCAAACACAGAAGCTCTGGAGAAGTTGAAGACATGAAAAAGTGCATCACGACTGGGTTTATATTTGTGGAGATATAACAGTGCAAAATCGTACAGTATGTGATGCCTTGTGAGTTCTAACATGCACTCCCCTTTAATCAAAAATACATTGGGTTGTATTAGGTTGTGTTCACTTTCTAGAATGTGATGCCATAATTTGAGATGGAGGGCAGCATCCTATATAACTCTACGGGAGATTCATTGTTTTTGAAAGAAATAGTTAAACAGAAAATCCACAAACTTTAAATCTATGTATTATTTTTTTAAGGATCTAGAAACTTGCCATATAATAGTTGCAGTTCAAAGTTCTGTCAACTGACAAAAATCACATTTTTGTAACTGATTTTTCCACCACTTTTTGAAGCTGTTGTGAAAAAAAACTTACTACCTCTTAGCTTAGTTCATTTGTGCTGACAGAGAAGACATTGAACTTAGTGCCAGTTTTTATGTCACGTGGAGAGGCCCAGTCATGACAGAGATATTAGCCGTAATTCAGGCCAAACATCTCCATTTTGACAGTTCAAATTCAAATTCTGCCATGGAATTCAGACCTGTCCTCCAGCTCAGTTTTAAACTATATATTCTAGATTGTCACGTCATGTGAACTCAACATATGTACCACAGTTCTCTCATTGAAAGTCCAGTCTGTGCATTGTGTCCCTTCCTATGAGAAGTGAGGCCAGTGCTGTTACATATCCACTACATATTCTGTAGATAGATGTAGTAGATGGAAGCTTGTTGTTAAGCGTTGAGAGCTTTGGCTACATCCGTGAAGACCAGCCGACTGGGCCTCTGCGTCGTGCCCTGGGAGGTTGTCAGAGTCTGCAGGAGAAGACAAACAGATGTAAAAATATAGTATAGCCTACTTTAAATGATTTTTTTTTTGTGGAATAATTTTTTGTCATATAGGAAAAAAGCTTTGATGATCTAAAGAAGGTTATGGGAAAGGTAAGCCTCAGCTACCAAGCCCTGACCAACAGCATACTGAGATACTGTTGGCAGTTGGCATTAAAACACTTATTTTGTAAAACAGGAAGTAGTTTTTTCTCAAATGACATGAAGGATTGCTACATATAGTAGAATGAATATTGATATGAATTTAAGGTAAAGCAGTTGGAATACAAAAGGTTTATGTACCACCACTATGAAAAATTAGATATGATTCTGATATTTTTAATAGAAAAAATGTAAAAGAGCAAGGAGAGTGTAGGATCAGAAACATGGTCCAAGCAACACACAGGCAATACTTTACCCAGCTTAACGGTTACCACAAAACCACTGTCACAACTTCAAAAGAAATACAAAAATAAATAATTAAAACCTGGTACTTTGACATAAAATAAAGAAATAAAATTGTTTGCTTACATAACACACAAAAAGTGTATGGCATATGGTGTTATAGTTTAAAAACCCAGCCCCTCTGACCTTGGCATTGGGTCCGACAATGGTCCCGTCCCGGCCGTGGTCGAGCAGCTCTTGTTCCAGCAGGTCGTCCTGTTCCTCCGCAGGGTCAAAGTTGTACATGGGCATCAGCTGGTGCCTCAACTTCTCTAACCTGCAAAAGGAGACCAGAAATGATTTTTATGTATATTTTAATTAATATGGGAACATGCATATTAATTAATGTGTGTAATTAGCATGTAAATGTGTCAGAGTTAGCTCTTCATCTGTATTCCCTTTGGCAGGTTGATGGCAAGACAAGAGCGGGATATTTAACAGGCATAGACCATACACATGACATAAAGGGAGTGAAATACAAAAGGTAGATAGACAGATAGGCAGACAGACAACATGGAAATTCAACAATATGTAGATGAACTAGTACAAATAAAACGAGCTAAACAATGATAATATGAGTGTGGATATAATCTGAAATCTACAGTGTAAACAGGCAACTTACCTTTTCCTTTTTCGAATATATAACATCTGGAAAAGAAAAAAAAAACAAAACAATAAAATAATTTGCAGTGATAATAACAATGGAGATGATGTAACTTTGGTTAAATTAGTTCACATAGTTAGGTCAGAAAATCTACAAATGTTGGACAGAGTTTTGTCTGAAGTCTCTCAGGCAAGTTGACAATGCCCAATCCCGTCAGATCTCGGAAGCTAAGGAGGGCTGGGCCTGGTTAGTTCTCTGAATGGAAACTGCTGAGAATACCAGGTGCCACAATGGGGTGGCAGTGGCTATACATACAGGTGTTGTGTCCATAGGGAAGACACTTCACCCACCTTGCATCCAGTGTACGCTGGTGTATGAGTGAGAGTGTTTGCAGGATGTATACCATGTGTGTTCATTAACTTGCACTATCCCAACTTAATAAACATAGCTGATTCATAATATAGGTTTTTAAAAAGCAGTGATTCCAGGTCCCAAATTGTGGTATGGATCTCCCCTGGGGTATACCCAATGACCTAGGGGGATATGAGTTTGTAGAAACTTGCCAGATTTATTATTTGGATGCATTATGTGAGCTTCGTCCACTAACATTTTTTGCGTATGTCGGAGTAGGCATGTTTTTTTTACACGCTTGTTACTGTACTGTATTTGAATAAGCTCCACGTTAAGTTCTTACAATCGCCACAGCTAATCCGATGACAGTGATGATTCCGAAGGGCAGGAGTACCATTCCCATTCCCGATGCCTCTGCTGCTGCTGAGTTTGGGAATGCTGTGGCGTTGAAGGTGGTCTCGTTGGTCGCTATGGTAACAGTCATGAGCGTTGTCCGTATGCTTTCTCTGGCTGTGGTGGACAGGGCTGGGACAGGTACAGAGCTGACAGGAGGGGGAGAGGTGGAGAGGAGGCCTGGGGTGCTCTGAGTTGCAGTAGTAGCAGACATGGTCCAGTAGTCCAGTCCAGAACTTTGGATGGAATAAAGTTTGGGATATTCAACTTGTACAATTGTCCACAGATGGTGAAGACATGGTTCCCGTGAGTGGCTGAAGCCTAGAGGGTGTCTTTTCCATATGATCCTTAAATATACAAGAAACAAATGTGTTATTCATTATTGATAATATGGTAATCATTATTTATAGTGCCAAAAATGAATCTATTGTTTTTGGGGTTTGGAAATTGGGTAAAGATGTGTTCACAGTTGTCCTGGTTTGGCCCTAGTTTGAGTTCAGTTTAGACCTAATGAAGACTCTGTTTTGTTCTAGTCCTGGTTTAGGCCCACTTTTGTTGGTGTTTGTACAAGTATGAACAGACCCGAACAAGTAACTTATGAATGAATGTGCAGATTGGCATGCCAACACATAACTACAATAAGAGAAACATTACTGTATTTTTTAGACATAGAGTAATATGATTGTCTTTGACCCCCTTCAGTGTCACAAATTGAATGGACCTCCAATCTTTACTATCCTGTTTTTATCAATACTCCTATTCCTTAATTAAACATCACAACATTGGTGGTGTTGAGACAGTGTCTCCTATTTTCTAACTGGTTTGAGGCATCTGGAATCTACATTATATTTGTTACACCTGGGAAATCAACCATAATTTGAAAAGAGCCAAGGTACGGCACATGGGAAACTGGCCGATTGAGGCTTTATCAAATAGACACACTGGATAGTAAGAATAGCCCAAACAATCACAATTATTAATAGAAATATAACGGTTTACATACTGCATTTTCAGTTTTACCTTGTCTGTTACTGTTACCCGGTTGTGGTAGGATGTGGTTATAAATGATACAAGATGCAAAGGAAGAATAGTGGCATCTGCCTGAAGTAAAGAAAAACTAACCACTTTAAACTGTACACTTTAAACTGTACAGTCACCCACCCCCCCATTTAACAACACCTCCAAAAATAGATTTATAATAGTAGTGATTTTTTTTTCCTATTCGTTTTGGAGTTAGGTATGTAGTGACACAGGAAGGCAGTGGACATATGATCCAACCCTCTTTCAACTTTGTGCCTGCTTGCGCCGTTAATTGGTACCATGTGTAGTGAAGGAAAACAACTAAAAGAGCCATTCAAACAAGCAAGCCTCCACAAATGTATACAGCTAGAATTGTACATTGGCTTTTGCTGGAGACCTGATATTTATAGTCAACAGCCAGCACTAATGCTAATCCTACTGACATACACAGACAGTGAATGTGTGAACTGTATGAATTATGAATGAAGAAAATGCATTATACTTACCTTCAGACATAATATGCAGAGCTATAGGTAAAATATCATTGGAAGGAGCATGTCTTTCTGTGTCTGTTGCCCCTCCTCCTCAGCTTCTTCTCTTAGCAATGCAGGTACAGGCTGTTTACAATGAAGATGCAGCCATTTCTTCCATAATAGACGTCACACAGAGAGGTTACAAGACACTGATAGTTGCCACCGGATACCAGCTTGGTCTCAGATTGCTAATCTTAAATCTACGGTCCCGTATTTCTTCCCCTTGTTCTTGTATTTCACACAACAGTGGCTGCTCAAAGGGATGCTGCTGCAAACACAGGATCACTGCCGACCAAGAGCCCACCCCCACTAACATCTGATTGGCCAGAAGGATTCTAAAGGGGGATTCTGATTGGCTATTATGGATTGTCACTCTGGCTTTGCAGGGATGAGGATGGGATTTAATGGCTCTGCACACCAGATGCTGTCAGGCCCCTCGTGAATGACTGCATCCGGGTAGTAGGTCTATGGAAATTAACCCTATCATGGTTTTATCCTCTACCTATGACCTCAAAACACTTATAAGCCAATATTAAAAGGTTATTCAAACACTTGACCATGTGCGTTATAATGTTAATGTTGATTTATTGTCAATTTGTGTGGATTTTTTGGGTTTTGAAATAGTAACAAAGGCAGAGCATCTTCAGAGGGCTTCAGCTCATTTTGAACAGGTCTCCAGTCATCATGGCAACAAATTCTGTGGATTTAAACATTGAGATGATAAGAACACACAGTATTGTAGGACATCTGTTGTATTATGTAATCATTATGATACAATGCAAAACAGCAGTCGAGTGACTGTAGCAACACATTTTCATTTCTTGTTGTCATGAGGTTACGATGATGTAGTTTTTGTGCACAATTAAATGAAGGTGATTTCTTAAAGAGGAGCATGCTATAGCAAATTAATGAATGCCAATTGCTATAGGATGCAGATTATTTGCTATGGCACCAAAGGAGATATTCTAAATGGAAAAAAATCAACATTATCATAAGGAACGCTAGAGAACGGCAAAAAAAAAAAAAAAAATCATAGAAATGTGTCCATTGACTATGTATATGTATATCACCCATGTCCCGAAGTAATAATTTTTCAAAGAATTGCAAGGAAGCACAGAACTGTGGGTGGGGGCAGGAGAAAGGTGCAAATAACTATTTTCTAAGCACTCAAGCCTCAGATGCAAGACAATGCAAAATTATGCAAAGATATAGCATCTGAAGCTCATAAAAGTCAGATTTCCATAATACGTCTCCTATAAAATATAAAGTACATGTGATTCTTGTATTAGCTTAGCAGTTCATATTTCAGTCCTCTCTTAAAAGTTCAAAATGTGCACTGCAATTGTGAACTGAATTTTCTTAATCATGGTAATATCTGTCAGAAAAATTGCAAGCAGATATTTTGCCAAAATCCTTCAGCTCTAATATTCAACCCCTTGGTCCTGATTTTAGAGCCTAAGCCCCCAGAGAGCATCACTGTTAAACCCACCTTCATAATCAATGGTCCCATCTCCGTCTTTGTCGGCTTCTTTCATCATGGCCTCTGCCTCCACCTCATTCAGTGGTTCTCCGGCATTTGTCAGGACATATCTGTAACATAAACCAGCTGTAATTAGAAAAGGACTTAATCAGCCGTAAATTGTAGATACATTATTGATATGTCAGGATTATCCGGTTAATCAATTACCACTGTTTGAGAATCACTGATACTGCTATACTGACAGCAGCCAGTACAGTATAACACTGTACCAAAAAGACAAGTCATTAAGACATTATATGTTTTCAAACCTAGACTCAGCCATAAAACATTAAAACGTATGGTGATTGCTGCTGTGATTTTTCAGGAAAAAATAAACAAATAAAAATAATCAACAAATTTAAAATAATTTTTACCCTGGTTCTTTTTTTTTTTTCTTTTTTTTCTTTTTTTTTATCACATCAGAAAGTGTGATTTTGTAAAGCTGGTCACATACGAGAGGAGTTGTGATCTGAGTTGGACAATGTTGAATTTGGTTATGTTATCAATAACAGTCAATAATCGGAAAATTTTGATATTTCTTCTCACAATAATCGCCCCACTAAAATTTGATTTATAGGATAATTATGGACAGAATATGAAGGCCAATCAGTTAAACTAAATTATTAAGGTGCTGTAAAAGGAGGGGAAGAAAATTGTTCACTAAAATCAATCCATACATTTTAATGTTTTATGACTGAGTGTATGTTTGAAAACTTATCATGTCTTAATGACTGGTCTTTTTGGTATGAAGGGGCATGCGGAAAGTGTACGGTACAGGTTGCTATAACTCAGTGATTCTCAAACGGTGGTACGCAAACTCCTTTAAAAAGTACACAGACTCCTCTTCAGTGTTTGTCTACTCTATTTTATTTTATCTAGATGGTTTGCCTTCCTTTGGGTAACTTTCTGGTTAAAAGAACTACTGTAGAAAGAAAGTAGATCCGCACACAACAGTTCTTTGGAATTTGTTTTTTTCAATAACACCACATGTATATAATGTGGCAATGATGATGTAGTTCTGACCTAGTTTAGCCCCAGGGTAGACCTGGTTTAGATCTCATGCAACTTGGAAAGCCAAATATTTCTTAGCCGGTAAAGTTTGAGAGCCACTGCTATAACTTTTAAGATTGAACATTTAAATTGTGGTAATGTATAATAAAATATCAAATAGTAAAACTATAGAGTTTAGAGGTCTGATTTTTACTTTTACTTTTACTAAAAGGCTTGCCCACATTTCAAAACAACCAACAACTACAGTACATTACAAAACACAGGATTATTAGCTGTAGTACATTTTTGCCCAATTTCTTACTTAAGTGTGTTCCAGTCGATGTATCCTTTGGCCTCTTTGTCGAATACTTTGAAGGCCGCTCGGAGTTCAGCGTCCTGGTTCTTGGTGCGTTCATGGTACAGCGCCATTAGGGCCAGGAAGCTGTCGCAATTAAACACTCCCTTACCTTGACCCACAGGGAAGACAGTACCGGTATATATTTTAACTTATTATCAAACAATGTTGGGAAGTAACTAAATACATGCATGCATTCAGAATACTAATTTTGAGTAACTGTATTCTGGTACAACACAAGAAATTGATATGCCATTTGTGCACACATTAAAGTCCATGTACATTGGAAACCTTGTGCAGCGGTCTCATTGATTCAAGTAAAAACAGGTAAAAGGGCATTTGAAAAATAAATAAATAAATAAATAAATAAAATAAACATTAAAAAATATACACATTCAATACACCATTCAAGTAGCACCGTAATTTAAAAGCAGCAGCAGTTATTCATTCATTTGTTAGTGCTTGGTAGAATACAGTTACTTTCCAATAAACAGAATATATTTATGGCATGTGATCACTTCAAACTGTATGGTATTAATGAGAAAAATGGAAAAGCTCTTGTGGTGAGTGTGTGTGTATGTCTGTGTGTGTGTGTGTGTGTGTGTGTGTGTGTGTGTGTGTGTGTGTGTGTGTGATTTTTCCATCTGTTATGGGTGATAAATAAATGTATTACTAACAGTGTAAGAAACATAAAGCTGTTTTTAATCATCTGTTGCATTTTTTACAACATAATGCAATTCAATGTGAAAGTCTTCAAAATAGTAAATTCTGATTGGACCGTCTCGATGTGTTACAAAATACATTTTAATACAGGTATTCTGTAACCAGATACATTTCCACGGTACAGTACAGGATTACAGTATTAGTAAGCAGAATTGATACAGTAAGTGAAAGTTGAAAAATGAATGGGTAATGAATCTGTTTTGTAATGACACTCAATGAAACACTGACATCTAGTGGTACCATCCTAAAATAGCCTCGCTACGTTACACAATTAATTCTGACAGTTTTTTTTCCCTGCTCACACTTCTCATTTGAGCCATTGGTGACAACGGCTGTATAATGATAGCACCTAAATTGTATAATATTATATATAATTATCTAATTATAATTTCACCCGTATTAATTTTCACAGCTATTTCATGTATTAATTTTGAGACTTCGTATCATGTGTCCTCAGTTTGTCTTCATCTTCATTGCCCACAGGTGTGAGCATACAGAATTGTAAGTATTTGTAAATGTAAATGTAAAAAAAACCCCAAAAAACAACAACAACAAAAAACATGGGGAAGAGCTGTTTCATAGAACAATTTCATATTGATTCAGTCCTATACATTGGTAAGTATCATTCAGTGTGTTTTTAAATATTATACCATATGATTAGACACAAAATGAAGGTGATTATAAACTTGTTTTTCTGATTACTGTGATGATAACACACTTTCCTCCATCCAATTTTTTTACCTGCCAATTTTGGGAGCTCATTCATCCAACCATGTCACAAAATCTGACTATTAAAGGGCACTGCATAACTCATGGGCAGTAGGCTACCTGTTTGTCTCCATGGAGATATTATTTTGCCTGGACTGTTGTACAGTACGACACCAAATTGATCAATCTAGCATTTATTTTATTAAATTGTGGATGTCTTTATTGTTCAAAACACCTTGACAAACATGCATTCTTACTCCACAGATCTGACCTATAACTTGGCCTGCTTGTCTCCATGGAGACAAATCAGTTAATGTCATATTGTGGAACATTCGACACAAAGCAATAAAATGTACATGGAGACAAGAAGGCGGCATAGCCTCCATCACAAACATTAGTGCACAGTGCAACCAATTTCAGTGGTGGAAGAAGTACTCAATTCTGTTAATTAAGTAAGTACAGATATTGTAGCAAAAAAATATTCAAGTAAAAGTAAAAGTATCACATGATAAAATCTACTTAAGTAAAAGTATTAAAGTACATTAAAAAAATATATAATATATATAATATTAAAAAGTAAAAAGTAAGTATTTTGAGATCTAATAAAGCTTCAAATGTAGTAATTTTGAAAAAGATTTGTGCTGAATTTTGTTCAATAGAAACAATTGAATCTATAGTTTTTTTTTCCTAGCTGTTTTTATTTGTACATTTTTGTTTGTTCAAAATGTTAAAATTAAACCCTCAGGCTTTTCAGCAGGTCTTAAACAGTAATGAAAAATACATTTACTTTTCAGCCCAATTCAAAAATGTAGCAGAGTAGAAAGTACAGATACCTGCTCTCAAATGTAGTGAAAGTATCCACTGTAAAATGTACTTAAGTAAAGTACAGATACATTTTTTCTTTTTTACTTAAGTACAGTACTTTACTATTTTTACTTTGTTACATTCCACCACTGACCAATTTGCCTCACCCCATCTCAGTACCACAAATGTTGTGATGTTGTCTGAAACCCTTCATCTCAAACCATTTAATACCCACAATTATTCTAAATTTCATTATAAATATTTTGGACTATTTAATGAGTCTTACCATCCTTGTCGACATCTTTGGCCATCTGTATGAGCTCTCGTTTGGTCGGGTTAATTCCCATCAAACTCATGAGTCTTTCCAGCTCCTGCGTTTTCACGTCACCATTTCCCTCTTCGTCAAACATCTCGAAGACTCCCTTATACTCCGTAATCTGCTCTTGTGTCAGCTGGGTGGCCTGGATCAAACCGCATGCCAAATTACACAGCATAAAACATATTAATTTCACAACTTGACGTCATGGGTTCAGCTCCCCACCCAGACCACTTGCTGAATGTCTCTACCCTCTCTCTCCCCATTTGATTTCACGCTACCGCTGTCCTCTCCAATAAATCCTTGGGGCCAGAAAATCTTTGAAAGCAACAATTGTTTCCCAAGTTAAACGCAGACTTTTTATAAACCCTTTTGATCTGATCAGCATGTCAGTCCCAGGTCCTCTAGTACTTACTGTTTGGTCCTTGGTCAAGACATTTTACCCATTTTTACTCCTGTTGAGTTCAAACATACAGGGGAAAAAAAAAAAATAAGTAAAATTATACTCACCATTTTGTCGTGTGGACTGGACCAGAGCAAGAGAAGCTACTGAAAGCATGTCTTCAGCTGAGCAGTTGTTCATATCATCTTTTCCCCAGAGCTGAGGGTGGTCTGGCTGCATCTCGACCTTTTATGGACTTTTGGGAGTGGTCCTGTACTCCAACTGTCTCGGAAAAATAAACAAAAAAATCATTATGAACAAATATTATAGATTTAGGCAACATTACATAAATGTCTTTGTAGTCAGACTTAGGCCAAGCATAAGAATAACATTACAAAACAAAAATTGGAGTGCATTTTTGTAACCTCTGGCTGACATCTTCTGAGGAGAACAGCAATTTACTTAACAGGTGCTTGTGCAACCCCCTGTGACTATTATGAAGGCAGACAACCAAATATGGAGGGACTTAATTTCAAGAAGTTATTTTAGCCAGTGTAAAGGGAATAAGAGGAGTTTAACATTAGTTTGGTAAGGACAAAACACATTCAGCCAGTATGTTTTATTTTATATATACAGGAAGGGTTTTTTTTTGTTTTTAGTACTAATTCTGAGATTCTTTGGTCATGTTGGATACGTCAACTTTTGTCTTTTATCCAATGTGAAATTTATATTGTTTGATTTGATTGAAATGTCATGACTAAAAGCGCAAAGTAAGATTTTTTTGAGAATTGTGTATTTCAGCATCACTTTAAAATAACTACACTATTTACATTCTTAATACAACATGAAGAAAGACTTAATTCATAATGAACAAATAGTTTAATAAGAATGGTTCAGGCTTAGTAACTACTCACTTAAAGGGGTTATGGTACTGATTAAGTAGTTACTATTATTTGTTCATTAAGCATTAAGTCTTTCTTTATTAAGGCTAATTAAGGTGTAGTTATTATGAATTGTTGCACAAATCTCTGCCTCAGTTGATCTGTAATTGGTTGAGTTATGTGGTCTGGAAGTACTTGTGCTGTTTTGTACTTATTTGTAGACTCAGCATTGTCTCTATTGTTTGGGAGCTGTGATTGCCTGAGGGACACACTTGAAGGCCCCACCCATGTAAACAAAAGGATAACAATGAATGTATTTACATTTATTTCTACTGACCCAATAAAGTCAGGTAAGTGTACCATTATTGCTGATTTTATCTCTCAAATACTTAGGCCTGAATTTGCTGATATTTCAGAGGGTTTCAATAGACTTGTGTTTGTATTCCTATTAAATGTGTGTTATAGATTAATTTGAAGAACTTATTTTTTAAGCTATTCCACATTTTTAATGTGCATTTATTTGAAATATGTTCTTCTTATGTTAACTTTCCACCTCTTTATTTCAGGTTGATTAAGTTATACTTATTTTACAACTTTTATTTAATAACATTTAATTTAATATAAAAAGGAAAAAAAATGTAATATGGCTTAAAACATGTGGTTGAAAAAAAGATTTAACTGAGATCTAAACAGAGGAACTGCCTTATAAGATGCGTTCATACTTGTTCATACTTGTCCTTTTTCTAGTCCTGGTTTTAGACCAGTTTAGTCTTGATGGAAGACTTGGTTTTGTCCTGTTCTAGTCCAAGAATAGTTCTGAAATTGTTGAAACTGTAGGCACCCTGTTACTCCAAATGTGGTCTGACTATACCTCCTTCTTCTCAAACTTTTCTGTCACTATCATAGACTATACAAAGAAGTATATATTATATATGATACATTATGTATACAGTCTATGGTCATTATCCCCAGAACAAATGTAGGTCATATAGTCTTTGTAGGTCATATAATCTTTCTATTGGATGTTTGGTAAAATGTCCATGCTTGTAAACATCGGTCTTATTGTGCCTTTGGTCCAAATTTTAAAAGGGAAATAGGGAAAATTGTGGTTTATCAAAAAGGGTGGATACTGTCAAAAGAGGTAGAGGATGCAGGATGTGGTTAGATAGAGGCAGGTGATGTGTTGAGGCAAGGAAACGCCCAAGATGTGTTGTTGCTCATGTATTATTACAAACTGATTGTGTAAGTGTTTACCAGAGCACATAGGGAGCCTAAATGATTTGGCCATTTAACATTTTGGAACTTGTTAAACTGCATTTCTGAAATTGTGCATTAGAGTTTCCACAGTGTGTTAAGGGGAAATTATGCATTGACTTGTACACCAATGGCAATTTATCACTTTGATAATATGAATTTTACCCACAAAAATACTGATAAAACCACAGTTTTCAGCTGTGGTTGTAGGACAGCGGAAGATTCCCCTCTCCCCTGGCCGATGCTGCAGTGGGGTCTCCCGGTGCTATCTGCAGGGTTACCGCGCCCATCCCGTCGTTAATGTCCGGACTAGAAGCTCACTAGTGCGGGCAGGGGGCAGATGTTAAGCTTGTCTTGAGAGGCAGTAGAAAGAAGACGAGGGATTGTTGTAGCGGGGAGTGCAGATTTGCGCTTGTTCGAGTTTATCTCCGTAGCACAAGACTGCTGCTGCTGCTGGTGGTAGTGGTGGGTGTGATTTCCCCCGCCCCTCTGCGCTGTGTTGACCGAGGTTTGCCGAGCTCCAGTCGTAGCTGTGTCGGGGAAGGGCTGCTCGGCTGATCACTGGCACTAGCAGCGGGCTAAAGGCAGCTAGTTACAAAGCTAGCGTTGTGCTGCTCGTTGATGCGTGGATCGGAGATTTACGCCGCCTTGTTTTCCAGTCAATGCCAAAACGCAAAAATAGACGCAAAATAAACCAGGTAAGAATCCGTTTAAATGAAACTGTGTTGATCGGGTATATTTTTGCATCGGCGATGATAATGAAATTAGCTCGGAAAAATTGTGGGGGAAATTCAAGAGCCCGGGGGTGGGGTAGTGAATGCTAGCATCTTAGCAATTTAGTTAGCTGCGTTTGGCTAACTTGGTAATTTTAATTCAAGATAACTGCACTTAGCTTAACGCATGCCACAGATACATGTAGTCATTTACATAAAAAATACATTGCATTTCAGTTAAGCTGAGCCATGCATTTACTGTAAAATTCCCTTTTGAGTTGAAACATACATGGGGCCAGTACGATGACAGTGATGGCCCCGCGGAGGTGCTGATCGGCCTAAAGCACTATCGGTCAAATACACCAAAATGCGTTTTAATGTTGCACTTTTCCATAAATGTGATTGTATTAAAATAAATTTCGATATTTAGGAAACGTTATCTGCAACATTGGTCCGCGCTGGACTATTAAATGTTTAATATTTTGCTGATAGTTGATGATGACATACTGGGCTGGGCTGGTACGGGCACCAAATTAACCAGAAATCAGGAGAAACTGTGCTGGATCCAAAAATAGCATCAGCGATTCTGAACGAAACATGGATATATTTTTACACTCGAGCTTGGGCGTGATGTAATGGGGGACCGCGTTATCACTCCTTTTTAAATTCCGTGTAATAAGATTGCATTTTTCTATTATAAAACAGCTATTCGATCTAATTTTCAGGGAGTGTAAGGTTGAGCCATTAAACAGGTCTGCAGCTGTATGCATTTGCTTGAAGATCTCTATTCTACAGTGTTATTGTATGTATCATTCCGGGTAGTCCACACAGGCCATCGCCGCCCGACCTTGCAGTTTTACAGGCTCAGATCCACTGCACTCACCGGGAGACGAATAAATACTCGTTCGCAACTTCGTGTTAATTAAATCAACTTGGTACTGCATAATGGGATTGTCTGTGTGTAACTAAGTGGATTTCTGTAGCCGAGCCGTTCGTGAGTTAGTAGTTTGTCTGGCTTACTGCTAGCTACATAGCTCCCGTATAATTGCGGAAGAGCAGCTGAGTCTGTGGTTAACGCCGTTGTACATTACTGGATGCTTCCACTTTTTAAAAAATGTGTGAAATTTCGCAGTTTTTGAACTAACTCGGGCTTATAATAATTATTAATCACAACTATAACACTGAGATGCAAACCAATGGCTTTTTGTGGAGTCGCACTGCCCTACCTGCAGGCCTCCACTATCGAGGCAGCTACAAGCTAACTAGCGGACGACAGTCTGCAAGATGGCGTTAGCTGCATCTTTTCAGATTTACATCAGTGCGAGTCATAATAACATAACACCCTGGACACCGGGCCATGCAGGGTTTACCTGTCCCAAATGTATGCTTTAAATTAGACAACAATACACATGTGTGTTATAATGTGTTTGAATCCGGAAAGTGGTTATATTTCCTTTTATAATGCATTTTGGTTGGGCCATTTGGACAGCCTTAACACAGTGGATAAGTGGAATTTTCCATCTGTTTTACATTTCATTGATTTTCATTCTGCAATAAAATGTAAAAGTAGGTATTTCTCTGTAAACTATAAAACCCATAAAAGTATTCCAGTAGCAGTAGCTAATTCAAAACTGTGCTTATTTTATTATACTGAGTTTTATATCTTGTACAGGTGCCTACATTCAGTGTTACTTCTCTTGAATTTGAAAAGCCCCAAATGCCACAACCACCTAGTGTTTCTCAACCGGTGTGTTGCAGCTATTCAAATATAATGCAAAGGTTCCTGATTGTAGGCAAATCACTAACCTGCAAACAGTGACTGAGTACACTCACCCTGCTCTAATGGGAAAACGTGTGCAGAGAGAAAGCCTCTGACAATACTTGTTAGGCTTGTGTGTGCATCATCACCTGTGACTACCATAACGAGGTTCATCGCTTATGCTGCTTGCAATGCGAGATGCATGGCAAATCTAGCCACTTACCCTAAGCATATTTATGTAAAAGTATTAAGATTAATTTCATCCTTTTATGATTGAGAAAATATGTCTAATGCGTGGAATGGGTGAGCCAGCTGTTTATGTTGGTGGACATGGATTAGAGAGTCATTGACGGAGGATTGTAGCTTTTAGGATTATGAAGCTGGTTATGGTCTTCTCTATGATCCAGCTTTAGACCTGTGAAAGACTGTATTATTATCATTTAGCAGTGCAATCAGCAAGGATGCTGTTTATGAACAGATGTAACTGCAGATTAATATAAATCTAGGTTTGTCATGATAAACATTTTTGAATGCTATATTGCAATAACTAATATTAAAACTACTTTATTCCACAATACCGCAAGATAATCCAAGTAACAATTTTTTAAATGGACAGTATCAATAAAAGGCATGATCTGCAAAAAAAATCAATAGCAAAATGAACCTATAATTGGCCATAAAAGTTATTTATTTAACTCTACAACTAAAATCTGAACACAAACAACAAGAATCTCCTCGCTATGTACACACGATAAATATTGAGCCCAAAATATACTGTTCCAGCTATCATTTATTGAACGATAAGTTGATATAGTAATTATCGTGACAGTCCTGATGGCCGGTGACACCTTTGGCTCTACAGAGGAGAAGGAGCACACTCCCCTTAGGGACCTGGGAACAGCGAGTGAGCTGCTACTCCCGGCTGTTTGCCACAGCTCATTGTTTATCATGCAGTCAGCTGACCCTGATCAGGCGCTTGGAAAGGAGAAGTGATGAGGCAGAGGAACTCCCTAACTGTAAGCGCCCATAGAGGTCAATAATAAATAAGTAGTTCTAATTGTGAAGCTTTGTAAATATTATTGGGATGACTCAGTTTAACAAATCAAAACATTTACGTTGCGAGACAGAAAATAATGATGCAATCTCTTAAAAAGTTAAGGAAACAACTGAAACCCAATCTGAGGGCTAAAAATGGTTAACGGTACAAAATTAACCCATTCTCAGCAGATTAGGGCTTGATTAAGAACTGCACTTTATTTATTTAGGCATTCTATATTGTCTTTCCTTTTTATAGTGATATAGGTTAAGATGGACAATTTGTATGTAGCCATTTCAAGGTGAGAATAACATTTGTTTGGCTTGATACTGCTTAATAATCAGATTCCATGATATATTTATTATCTGATTACTCTGTATAAGAGGATAACAGGTGTTCTTAAGGTCAACCAATCAGAGGAGGGTAACCTAGATAGGTAAAGAAGGTTTGTCTTGTCTTGAAGGGTCCTTTGGGATAGAGAGTCTGTCTGCCAGGAATACATCAGGTAAGGTGGAGCATCTTTGGCTAGGATAAATGCTTTGCCAAGTTTTCATATTATAAAATTAGGCTAAATGATGTATTTGTTGGCTGAAGATTTATTTTTTTTCTTGGTGAATGACTATAATAATGCTATATTTGAAATCAAGCGGTTTCCATTAATGGACCTCTTAAGATAAGTTTTGTTATTGACATTGATTGATAATGTTCTTTACATTGGCTGTTTATTATGTTAAAATTAGATTGCGTTAAACATTCAATTGTACAGAGTGTGAACAAGTCTTCGAGATGAATAGTCTATATATATGTCCTACAATGCTTAATGAATTTGATAAAGAAACAGTAGTTGTTTGTGAATGTTTCCTGTACAGTTTTAGAAACGTGTCTTAAGGCTTTGTATTAATATAAGTTGTCTATTGATTAGCTGGCTAGAAGTATCACAGGGATTGAGGTCAACAGGATAATGACAGCTTTCAGATCACTGGAAAGTTGAGCCTTTGTCTGTCTAGCATCTCAATTCTTCGTCATCAGTTTCTCAAAGGTGATTGATTGAATGAATAAGGTGTTACAATATTTTTAGGTTGATAAAATTATTTGGGTATAACCATAATTTCTTCTATTGGAAGAATTGTGTTTGTGTATCATTTGACAAGGGTGATTTGTCTCCACAATAATTAATGTGTTTTGTTTTGGGTTTTTTTGTTTTGTTTTGGTTTTTTAGATCAACAAGTGCCCCAGCCGCTGGAGTTAAGGTAATTGAAAAATCAGAATAAAAGATGAGTGAACTGGACCAGTTACGCCAGGAGGCAGAGCAGCTCAAAAACCAGATCCGAGTGAGTACAAGTTTAATTTTTGAATTCTCTTCTTTTAAAAGTTTATTTATAGACTAATACATTTTTTCCATTATTTTGTATCCAGGATGCCCGGAAAGCTTGTGCAGATGCTACGCTATCACAGGTAAGTTTCCGCCGTCTGTTTTTTACTTGGAGATGAACAAAAGCATGTGAATGACCAGAGGGCTTCATGCTTTGTAGATCACAGCTAATATCGACCCTGTTGGCCGAATCCAAATGCGTACAAGACGAACGCTGCGGGGTCATTTGGCTAAAATCTATGCCATGCACTGGGGAACAGATTCCAGGTAAGGCAAATACGTCAACTCAATTTGGCAACCCTTATATCAACGCTTGTTCATATTATTGCATTCTTTTACTGGCCCATGTTTATTATTTAAGTCTATAATTGTAACATTTCAATTTCAGGCTGTTGGTCAGTGCCTCTCAAGATGGCAAACTGATTATCTGGGACAGCTATACCACAAATAAGGTATGTTTAGTTAACATCAGTTGTCAATTTAAAATCCTAAACAATCTTTTGCCATTTTCCTACATTATAACAGTAGCTGGAGCTTATTTAAGACTATCTTGTCACTAAGGGACTCTGCATGGATTGTCAGTAATTCGGAATTTGTGGTTCAGTTCCCAAAAGCATACGGCAGTGAGGTTAATCAAGATTCTTCTTATTTAAAGTCTTCACAGTTTTAGTTGCATGTAAGGGTTAGAAATAGGTCATATGAAAAAAAATGGGTTCCACCATCCCCCAGTTGAAAAGCACTGCTATAGAATAAGCTTATTCTTATTGCAATTTTAAAGGTTGGTCATTATTTGTTTTTTAGTTATTATCTAGTTCATTTTGGTACCTACATTTTGGTATTTTGTTTTATCATTTTAGACAATTTTTCAGTATCTATATCTTTGACTCATATGTCCACACCCATAATCTTATTCCTCATTACTTATAGCTATTAAAACTGTTCTTGTATTGTAAGTACTATAAAGCCTATAGAAACTACTACGCAGTTTCTTGTTTACTACATTTTAATATTATTTTTTATCATTCGAAAAATTTTCCATAGCTAAATCTTTGACTTGTGTGTCCAAACAGTGGTTTATCTGTATTATTTATGACGGACCCCTAAGTGAGGTTGTCTGTATTGGTGTTTATGGCAGCTCTAGCAGAGACTAAGCAGGCTCCTCTGGTCCATTTAAGTAGCAGTGAAACAAATGGTTGCACGTCAGCTGAGAGAGGCATTTGTGGGCTGTGCTGTAGGGCTAAATGGTGGAGCAGGATGGGTGGTTGTGGTGTGCAGTGTGCATGCCTGATGAGTAATTTAGGCAGAATAAAAGAGTTTTGTCTGCTTTCAGATACAAAACGTTTATTTGAAAGTAGGAATAAAAGCCTAAATGTGGCTGGTGAAGGTGGGCAATGATAATGTGTACAAAAACATATCCAAATTGTTGTTTTGAGGTATGCAAGAATAGGATATTGGATGCATTGTTTATAGTAGGAACAAAACAGAAACTGGCAATGTAATCTTTCAAACAAAGGTATAAGGTGATATTTCTGCACATTTTGTGTTTTCAATTTCTAGATAACCTTTGGTTTCATACATACCAAAGGATTTTAAGGCACTATTAAAGGACATTTTTAAATAAATACAGTGGATACAGAGAATCCCAAAAGACACACCTCTAAATGTAGATTGAGTCGAGCCATTATTAGGGCTGCACGATATTGGAAAACATGGCAGTATGGCTGTTCAGTGCTGTGATATCACATTCTGTCAAATAAAACTGAGACAAAACCAAAAGCACATCGAGACTAATCCTAAAATTGCCCCCCTTTTTATGTTTATTTAAAAGGAAATTTCTGTCAGATCGAGAACCTTTGTTATTGTGATTGCATTTAGTTTATTGCGATATTGATGATTGTGTTAGCCGATATTGATGATTGTGTTAGCCAATATTGTGATATCAATACTTTTGTGATGTATATTGTGCAGCCCTGGCCGGTATCTCTAAATCTACTGCTGGAGGACGCGGGCTTTAGGGCTTAGGTTTAAGGTCACAAATGTATAGCGGATACCTCACTGCATGTACAGACACAAATAGAAACAGAGCCAGCTCCTTTCCTCATCAGATTAAGCCACCACATTATACTCTGTGAGTGGTACTTAGCAGCAGCTCACTGATCAATAAATACTATATCATGTTTCCTGTAAGATGGAGAGGGTGCAGGCATGGTTATCCTTTAGTACATGGAGTGCCCTAAGGGTCTTATTTCTAGTGAGGGTATTTTCTGTTGGTGAAATTCTTCTATGGTTGCCATACTTCCTGTTTTGCTTAGTGAGAATAACTTAGTGGTAGAAGTAAGTTTTAAGCGCGTAGTTCATCTTAAATGAAGTACCTTTTGTCATCAGGTTTGGGACAGGCACAGAGTACATTACGTTGTGACCCAAAGTAAAAATGGATGAAATGAGGGATGGGTGACATAACTTTGGTAATGTTGGTTTTCATATAGTGGTATCGGTACAATTTCCCAACATACCAGGTGGCAGTTTGAAAAAAATTTTTAAACATTTTTCTATGGCTATAGTGGCTGCATGTTTTGCAAAATCATCATAAAAAGTACAATAAATTATGATATCTAGGAAAATAGATTTTTGTTACAATTTTTACACAAGGGGAAGAGTGAATTTAGTACTTTAATTTATTCATTAATTTGTGGGCTTTACCGTGGATTTTACAATAGTTATACACTACAATAGCAAGGCAAATATTGGATATCTGTAGAGAAAATTCATCCCTAGTTGAAATGACGAGAGTCTTCTAATCCATGTTTTAATAACTTGTATTTTGAAACATACAAACAGTATTGATCCACAAGGGAAGTTACCTGGTAACAGTAGCTTGGTAGCATAATACACATAAACCAACCAACAAAATGCAAAGTAACAGATAAGATAAGGCTGAGCAAAATCCAGCCACGAAAAGCAGAAAAAAATGTTTCTGTAAATCTGATTATTTATAATTGTGTGTCTCTCTCCTAGGTTCATGCCATTCCACTTCGATCCTCCTGGGTCATGACTTGTGCATATGCACCTTCAGGAAATTATGTGGCCTGCGGTGGTTTAGATAATATCTGCTCCATTTACAACCTGAAAACCCGCGAGGGGAATGTACGTGTGAGCCGAGAGCTTGCTGGACATACAGGTTTGTATTCAACTATTAGATAAAAATAAGATACAAATATTCACTTTAGCTATGCCTTAATAAGCCATTTCTTAATTCTTCTTCTTCATACTTTATTAAGAAACTACTTAATTAAGGAGTTAGGGTGTTAATTATAAGTAGTTACTAAGCCTGAATCATTCTTAATAAACTATTTGTCCATTATGAATTCAGTCTTTGTTCATGCTTTATTTAGCCTATTAATAGTGTAGTTTATTATAAAGTGGTCCCTAATATTCAAAAGTCTTTCCTGTTATGATATTGTGGCTATAGTGGATAATAAGTGTCTTTATTTTACCTCTAGGCTACCTGTCCTGTTGTCGTTTTCTTGATGACAACCAGATTGTTACGAGCTCTGGTGATACCACTTGGTAAGTATAAAAATCTTCTGTTTAATGTACATTTTAAGGGTATTGTTGATGGTATAGTTGTAAAAACGACTGTATTCCTGTGTCCAGTGCACTTTGGGACATAGAGACTGGGCAGCAGACAACCACATTCGCGGGGCACACAGGTGATGTGATGAGCCTGTCCCTGGCCCCTGACTCTCGGTTATTCGTCTCTGGTGCTTGTGATGCTTCGGCCAAACTGTGGGACGTGCGAGAGGGCATGTGCAGACAGACCTTCACTGGCCACGAGTCTGACATCAACGCCATCTGTGTACGTTTGGTCCCTTATTAGAAAATATATATTGTGTTAATAGAGGTGGGAAATGTATAGAAAAATGGGTAACAATGTAGTTGTTCTGGAGATATGCAAAATTATAATTAATAATAATATATAATATGTGGTTAATTTGATGGTCCATTCATGTTTTGTGTGATACTTGAACCTCAACAAAGACATTTATAGGCACATTTTGGCACATTTCGTATGGATTAAAATGTTGTCTGAATGCAACGAGATAATGTGGAACAATATAGATCTATTCTGTCTTGTCAATATTGACCTCCCCTAAACATGTTAACTAACTTTTAATGTTTTATTTCAGTTCTTCCCTAATGGCAACGCATTTGCCACGGGGTCAGATGATGCCACCTGCAGGCTGTTTGATCTGCGCGCTGATCAGGAGCTTATGATCTATTCTCATGACAACATTATATGTGGAATCACTTCAGTCGCATTCTCAAAAAGCGGCCGCCTCCTTCTGGCCGGATATGATGACTTCAACTGTAACGTGTGGGACACACTAAAGGCTGACCGCGCCGGTAAGTCCCTCCCCATGTGTTCATTTTGTCCAATGGTATACATTTTGCCCTTATTTAGCCTTTGTTTATTTATTATTTATGTTTTGTTTTGGTTTTTTTTCTTTCAGGTGTGTTGGCTGGGCATGATAACCGCGTTAGCTGCCTGGGAGTTACTGATGATGGTATGGCCGTTGCAACAGGATCCTGGGACAGTTTTCTGAAGATCTGGAATTGAAGCCTGAAGGTAAGCTCAATTTTTCTTCTCAGTTCACCTTTCTATTTAAGTCTTTTTGTGATCTTGCAGCCCACTATTACAACATTTCCAGTGCATAGATTACACAACATAGAAAAACACAAGGTTTCAATTGGGAATTCCCAAACTTTACCTATAGTAAAACTGCTTTGTAGCCTTATTCCTAAGTCATACTAAATTTTAAATAAGTTTATCAATGGAAAAAAACACACTATTGGGGGTTTTCAGATTCTAGATTGTGATGATGTCATACTCTCAGATGAGACAGATTTTGGTTATTTATAACATTGTACTTTGTCATGAAATATCCAATGTGTAAATTCATACGTATTGAACCTAACCATTTCTATTAGTGACTAGACCCAAGAACTATGTATTATTACAACAAAAAAACTTAATTTGAACAATATTCATTTTAGCTGCCCCCCCATCTGTATTATACATGATTGGCCTATAGAATGTTTTGAATCTTCTGAAACCCAGCAATTGCACATAATGCAAACCAGTAATATTTTGCTTCTTTAGATGTTCATTAAACTCCAAAGTTGACTGGAAGACCATTACAACTTCAGAATGTTCACAGCATCTTCAACACTGTTTAAACTGACTTGGACACCACAAAATCGAAGGGAAACCAATGCCTTTCCTACACAAAGAAGAGCACAATTGTTTATCACCTAGTTATGAAAGGATCTCCTGTGGTATCAAATCAGAAACTTGTGCATTCCTTCTTGGACCATTTTATGTTACCTTGAAAGAGAAAAACAACACTATCATCCCATGCAAATGTGTGCGTCTTGAAAGCAAATGTTGGAGTGTAATTGTACAAATTATTTAACTTTTTTAAAGAATTCTATTCTGATGGTTTGTTATTCTCGATGGCTTTTTTTTTTCTTTTTGTCATTTCTTTTTGGTTTTAGATATATTTGAATTACAGCCTGTCTTTCTAATTCAGTAAAAATCATGTAACAGATGAGAGAAAACACGCAGAAGTAAAAGCTTGGATCATATTACACGAGCAGCTTTCAAAATGTCTACGATGTATTTATATACTAGCTGTTTTTGTTTGTCATCACAGCCTTTTGCACATGAAGAAGCTTTGCCTCTCAATTAATACTATGTTAACTAACCAAGCACATGCTAAGTTATGAATGCTCATTCCAGTACAAAAGGAGTTATAACTTATCCAGTTAACCCCCTTAATTCTTGTACATGCCTTTGACTCGGGGCGGGGCGCGGGGAGGGACCTAACCTTGGGCATGGCTAGATTTTATTATTATATGATTATTGGGGGATTGTGTTTTAGTATCCACTTTGAGTGAAACACCTCACCTGACTAAATAGACACTTCCTTTTGCTTGGGACTGCAGTTGCAACTCTGTGAATGAAATGTACAAATCAATGTCTGAAAATAATGGTCTGATGTTTTAAGTTAAAGACATTTAATTTTGTCTGCCATGGATTAATTTAGATGTGCATGCTGTAGACTTGCTTTCAATGGTGCAAAAACCTTTAGATTTATTTCTGAAAAAGGAGAGTAACCTGTCGATTTTACCTAATAAAGGCCAATTTTTCTTTGGCTCAAACTCATGCATACATCATGTACTAATAATATACTGGTAATGCTATGCACCAGGGTGAGCAAGAATGGAAAAACGGCTTACTATTGACTGCATATTTAGTGTAAATTACGCTTACCAGTTCTATTGATGCCAATTTTGTAATAATTATAACAATCATTGTGAAATTTTATTCCTGACAAGTCCTTTCTCTCCTTTTGAATATTCACACTCAATGGAACAAAAGCATTCTCACATACTATCCATACTAAATAAAAAAAATCTTTTGTACATTTTTTTTTTTCTTGGTCTTAAATTTAAAATTGGAGCATCTGAATGACAACATTTCACTGTATACAGAAGCACTTTTGTTAAAGTTGTGACATTTTTTTTCACTTTTTTCTTTTTTCTGCGATGATGTACAATAAATGTGATGTATTCGTGTGTGGCCACAAGTGAAAATGCAATTCAACTGAGATGGATTCCCTTTTTCTCTTTCCATTAATATTATAGAGCTCTGCACCCTTATGTACCTTTTCACTTTTTGTATTTCATTTCAGTCTGTTGGTGTTCCACGGTGAGCTGGATGCAAGATAGATACTGTACTAAATTGTACTGTTATTGATTGAAAAATGTAATAAAAAGCTGTTTGAGATCTCCCTTGTCCCGTTTTAATTACCCTACCATTATGGTGTATAGTGTTGTTTATCTTTAACCCCATAGCCTGTGGAAAAAGCGGACCATAATCCATTCTTTTTAACAAATGTTATTACAGAACACAGTTACAATATTCTAAGAGTAAAAGTTTTATATAAAAATCTTATGATTGTGCTGAATATGGCTTACAATTAGTAATATACAATTCCACACAAAAGGTATATGGCAATATTATGTCCACAATATTGTAATTTGCTTCTTAAATTTAGCCAGTGTTTTTTGTTTTTTTCTGAGTAAGAAACACTGAATATTCTAATTTGGCCTTCTCTCGTTTCCCTTCTGTATATATCAAACATGTCAGTGTTAAAGTCGTTTTTTATCTATCAAACAAACACAAGGTTATACTTCTGCCACAGTGTTACAAAACAGTTCCTGTGTATGTCTATTATTGATGCATGTACTGCACTGCACCCTCTAGCGGCTTTAGTGTTGGGTAACAAAAGGCGAGGGCCACAGAGCAAGACGCACTCCCAGCTGAACGAGGCGAGCCAGCCACTCCGATTGGAGGAAAAACAAACAAGGCACTGGAACATCTCTCCCTAGAGCCCCCCCAAAAACACTCACCGCTCTTGGGACGCCCTCCCTCCTCATAAGAGCACTAAAGGTACAGCAGTAATGGGCTGTACAGTAGGAGAAATGACAACTTAACCAGAAGGCTTGTTATAAATACAGTGACCTATTTGTGGGCAAATTGTGGGAATAAAACTCACCCCCAAACCAGAATTCAGTATGCTCAATTGATACACTAATTGTATTTATGTATTATTTTAATTTATTTTATTATTTTATATAAAATAGATTGCGAAATGTGAATGATTTTGCGGTAACAGCATAAAATCACTGCCGATGTTCCCGAATCGGCGCTATCTGTGCACAAAAATGTAGTGTGTCTGAAAGTAAAAGTAACTTTAAATTATTTTATTCACACAAAAATATTTTGTTTTGGAAGCAAAACAAAACAGGAAATGATTATTTATATTACTAGTTTTAACTATATTTCTATTTAGTTTTTTTTTTTTTTAATAATTAATTTTAATAGCTGTTTTATTTTATTTTATTAAATGAATTCGCGCGCCGCCCAGATGATTGACGTACTTCCGCTTCGCTCGGGTAATGCCATTTTGATAGGCCTTGCGCGGTCGTGTCATTTTTGCCTCGTGGAGAAAGTATTTTTTAATAACAGCGTGTTTACAGATTTGAGTTAATGACGCGACAGGCGCATAGCTGACGTTTTCGCACTTTGACAACGCGTTTCTGTTTTTCTCGGTGATTTCTTGCCGTGTCGGATGTGTACTTTTCTAGCGCAGTTTTCTTTCGGAGGTACATTTGAACTGTTTACGACACAGACCTCCGTCCTGCGAACAAAGGAGCAACAAGGCCCGTGTTTTCGTCCAAGCGGAGCCTAAGACGAGCATTGATCGTTGTGATTTTTCTTACAAAAGTCACCACAACCTTGTTTTAAAGCGATCTTTTCATTTAGAGTCTTTATTGTATTGCTATTTACGTGTGACGAATTGAGTCCTGTTAGCAGTGTGCTAAGGTTAGCCGCCACTCTGGACTGATAGTGAGCTAACAGCTAACTTTAGCATTGTTTTGACTGGAGTTTTGACGAAGAGGACGCAAAGTGGAAACCAGAATGGCTGAAGTGTACATTCGTGTGGCTGAGGAGGAGAACGAGGAGCCGATGGAGATACCGTCCGAAGATGATGGTACGGTGCTTCTTTCCACGGTGGCCGCGCAGTTCCCCGGGGCGTGCGGCCTACGGTTCAGGAGCCCCGTGTCCCAGTGCATGAGGGGAGTGCGCCTGGTGGAAGGGGTTCTGCACGCTCCCGAAAACGGATGGGGAAATATTGTGTACGTGGTCAACTATCCGAAAGGTGAGCATACTTTGAATCAGACCGAATATACACACAATAAAAAGTATATAGTTGATTGATTATGGTTAGGCGTAAATAGAAACTATGAATGGTTAGGCACGCCCCCTAAAGGACACCATTCATTCATCCAGTACGTCACATGCCAATTCAGTGTTTTGTTCTTTAGTCAATTTTAATGCCGTTTCTTTTAGATTAAATGTTACTTTCTAACATTGATAGTTACTACGATCGTATATATACATTTATTGACACACAAATTTGAATTGTGTGAATTACACCATTTTTGTGTTTACACCAAAATTGAATCTTAGGCTCTAGTTCCATCTATAGAAACTATTAATACTGACTGTCAAATGTGTAATAAACTGAACAATACAAGCAATTGCCATATTTCACCATTTTGTGTCAAGTAAGGTCTTTGAGGTCATTAGAGTTATAGAATTATCTGTTATTAATGCCAGCAACACAAATAATTGGAATGTTTGAATTACCATGATATTTTCCAGTGCCAGCAGTACTAGTCCTAGTAAATGCTAATATATGATGTTATCATATTTAGATAACAAGCGGAAAATGGATGAGACTGACGCTTCGTCTGCTGTAAAAATGAAGAGAGGAGACATGAAGACGTCTGACCTCATTGTTCTGGGTCTTCCCTGGAAAACCACAGAGCAGGACCTCAAGGACTACTTCAGCACGTTTGGAGAGGTCATCATGGTTCAGGTGAGACTATTGAAATAATGCTCTCTTGGCTTACTTTATTTGTAAATACTAAAGATCGTATTCTTTTATTTTTATTTGTAATGATTGACTTCTTTACATTTTCAGGTTAAGCGTGAGAGGGGAGGTAACTCAAAAGGATTTGGGTTTGTGAGATTTGCTGAATACGACGCACAAGAGAAGGTGATCTCCCAGCGGCACATGATCGATGGGAGATGGTGTGACTGCAAACATCCAAACTCTAAGGTAAATAATATGACAATGTCTGTATGTTTACATCACAACATTCAATAATCCTATAATATTTGATGTTGATGGCAAGTTTGGATAAATATATCCAATCATGAACCTTGTTGTAACTTCTTGAAATGTAATATTATTTATTATTTGGGCTTTAAAATTGCTAGCAGAACCCTTGCTTTTGTGTTTTCTGTTGTGTAACTTATACAAGTGTAGAAATGCCCCCAAAACCAGGGAGTTGTTGTAACGCATGGAAGTTTGACGATTGATTGCTTTGTTTAAATCAGCACAAAGCAAAACAAAAAATAGTCCTTGCATTGTAGTTTATTGATGCTGGTGAGAAAAGTGAGGCTTGGTTTGTAAATCGAACTGTCTTGATTTAATAACAGCAAGGTCCGGATGAGCCTCTGAGGAGCAGAAAGGTGTTTGTGGGTCGCTGCACAGAGGACATGACCACAGACGACCTGCGGCAGTTCTTCATGCAGTACGGAGAGGTCACCGACGTCTTCATCCCAAAGCCTTTCCGTGCTTTTGCATTTGTCACTTTCGCAGACGACCAGGTAAAGTAGCCACTATGTACCATTCAGATATTTCAACACATCTAATTCGATTCTTATAGCTGGATAAATTTATGCCAGAACTTGCCCAAAAACCTGGACTAAATCAATTTTATCTTGGACTAAAGTGTGACTAAAACTACACCCAACTATATGTTTTACACTGCACAAGTGTGATTTTCAGAGCAAAACCTAAAAGAAGGAATATCATTTTATCCAAATTTTACTTTATCAGCACTCAGTACAACTTAAAAGATTACCAGTTATCTGTACCATGTTTAGTGAACCACTGATATATATTTTCCCTCTTTCAGGTTGCCCAGTCTCTCTGTGGCGAGGACCTAATAATCAAAGGCGTCAGTGTTCATATTTCAAATGCTGAACCTAAACACGGCAATAGGCAGTTTGACCGCACGGCCCGTTTCGGCAACGGTTTTGCCGCTCAAGCGTTTGGTGGCAACCGCAGTGGGATAGGGAGCAGCACCAACAATAGCCTGGCAAATTTTGGTTCCTTCAACCTGAACCCTGCCATGATGGCGGCGGCGCTGCAGAGTAGTTGGGGGATGATGGGGATGTTGGCGAGTCAGCAGCAAACGTCCAACTCTGGGAACACCTCCAGTGGCACCAGCACCAATAGAGACCAGAACCAGTCGTTCAATACAGGCAACAGCAACTACGGCAGCAGCTCAGCCAGTCTGGGCTGGGGTACAGGGTCTAACTCTACGACCGGAGGGAGCGGGTTTAGCTCAGGGTTTGGGTCCAGTATGGAGTCAAAGTCGTCTGGGTGGGGTATGTAAGTTAAGTGTTCATATGGTAAGTATTGTGAGAGAGAGTTTAGTTCTGGTGTAATGCGTATGTGAAACTTAACATTTTGTGGAAGATGTTTTTGTACATTTGAGAAAAATGCTAAAGATTTAATTTAGAAAGTGTCGAAGTGATTGTTTGAGGATGTCCGACTTAAGTGCTATTTTCGATGTCTCATTCGTTTGTGTGTATCCATTTCAACTGGATTCTCTAATGCATGTATTGTGAAATGTTATATAATCATTTGAAAATGCATGAATGTCTGTAGCTCACCATTATCTGGCATTTCATCTCCTATGAAGGCAATCTTGCATTGGGAAGAATCTGGTTGAAACGTAAATGTTTTAAGTGCAACTTTATTTGCAGTCAAGTTCTGGAAAAGCCTTGATTGAAAATCTCTTCTGCAGTTCACCTCTCTTCCATTTCCCTGCGAGGAAGCTCCTCTTTGGCAGCATTCTTGGGGTGATATCGCGTTCATTGTCCCTCTCCCATCTGTAAATGCTATGCCATCACAGAACTTCACTTCGCATGTTCTGAAAGACGGTGGGTGTTTTCACTTTTATCCACTTTTTTAAAAACAGAATGGAGAGAACTGCGCAGCTGACTGACATTTTAAGAACTGAGTGCGTTGCGGATGACTTGTGGCGAAGAGTGAAGCAATGAGTGAGCGAACAGAGAGAGAGACGCGTGATACGGACTGGTTGTTTTTGTGCAGTGTACGAGCCCAAATCTGACTGCTTTGAGTGTGTGAGTGGAAGCTGCACATGCTACAAGCGCCTCCCCTAACATGGACATTTAATAATACTTCAAGATATTTTTTTTTACCTTTTGCAAGTTTTTCCTTACTATCAAGTATGTCGATCAAGTGCAGAAATATCAAATGTAGTGGAATGTTGTGCTGAATATTTGTATTGCTTATATTATCTGATTTGAATGGTGTGTGCTTTTTATGTTCTTGCCCTGATCTGTAAGTGTGTATTGATGTGGGTGACACCTGTTGAAGACACTGGGGACGCGAATGTTATCGTGTGCGAACGTGGAGTGGTGTGTCCAATGGCTCCCCGTAGCTCTGTTGTTTGAGGTGTTAAAGAAAATGTCAAATGAAGGGAGTTGTTTAAATAAAGCTGATTTGAATATATGCTTATTAGTTGATATTACTTGAGTCAAATAAATACAATCTAATTCGATTCACATATCCAGGGACCTTGGGCTGTGCTGGTCGAGGTCTTGCCTGAAGGAGTCTGAAGGATGAAGATGGAAGTTCCCACACTTTGAGTGACATGGGGTAGTACCTGTCTCCTAACTGCTTTATGTGGCTTGTCCGTGATGCTGTGTGGTTAACCAGACCTAGAGTTAGGAGTTTTTAGGTTTGTCAGTTGTATCAGTGTATCATTTCCTTTAAAGGTGTACAATGTAACTTTTCTGATTAAGGGTACAGCACCTGGCTTGTCTCCATGGAGATGTCATTGCCTTACCTGTATTGTTCCACAGTATGTCATACTATTATTTTAAACCCACAAAACTTGAAAAACTTGCGTTCACTGCTCCACAAATCTGGCTTTTAATTTTGCTGTGTGCTACCACCTACTTGTCTCCATGGAGATATACAATTCAAATGGAATACTGTGGAACCTTCCAAGCAAAGCAAAAACCTCTCCATGGAGACAGACTTGCAGCAAGCCCTACACCAAAAAAGTTACTAAGTGCACCTTTAAAAGCAACTTCAGTAATCCAACACTCCTGGACAGAAGTTAAGTCTTTATACATGGTAGACAGTGCCTAAAATTTTGGTATTAACAGAAAGCAATATTTATAGCATCTTTTCTACCTAATGCAGTAATACAACAAGAATGTAGCTCCAATCTGAATCCAAAGTCCCCATGCAAAGAGATGAGCAGAATAACCATGGGTAGTTTTTGTGTAGGTATTTTATTTACATGTTGATCCGAGGTGAGGTGTGCAGGGCTGCTTGTGCCTATAGTCCTTGGTCTCTGCTCTCCTCAGTGTCTTTACTTTTCCTCTTCCCAGTGCTCTTCTTTTCCTGGTTCAGTTCTTCACTTTTGTTCTGTATGTACATGGACTGAAGAATAAAGTTTGTGATTTCAAAATATGTCGTTTTATTTTTTTAATGTAATGAGTAAAATGACTTACTAGTGCTGTGCTGCGACGAGCTACAAGTTTGACATCATCTGCAGACACGGTGGTTCTTTTTGCATGTCTGAAAAGGGATGAATTTGTTTAGTTTACATTCACACATACATTTACATTAATTATTTGATTTAGGTTAGTTTAAGTATAACATGTGGATGTGTTCTTTATCATTTTGCTCATTATAAGTACACAGAAGTAGGTCGAGATGGGCGGTAGGTGCAAACAGAAATTTGAGTCATCAAGCCTTTAATGTAATACAATACAGGATTACTCAATCAGGCATGAATCAGAAGAAAATGAGGGATGAGGCAACAGCCTGGTTAACAGCTCAGAACACTGATTTTGCATAATGATACCTGGCAAATGCCTCCAAGTCTTTGGCAAAGATTTCTGAAAAGAAACAAGTCAAAGGTTTCATTTCTACACACTGAATCATTTCAAATAATATAATATTTAGTATTGGGGTTGATATTGAACGAATTATCATATTTAATATATACTAGGTGGATAAATTTCATTCATGTCATTTCACTATTTACATTTTGACTATACAAACTGAATACTTACCACATTGTCTGAAAGTGGTCTCTGCTATAGCTGCGATGGTTTGTCGACTGAACTCTTTATTTTGCTCCTGTCCGATCTTCTGACACAGACGACCCACAGTGTAGTGTACTGCTGCCTTCAGCCTCTGTAATGTAACGTAAAAGTTCCAATCCAACAAAGACAATCATTTGGAGAAATTTAATTGAATTGACTACTGCAAAATGTCAACATAAAGCTCCTACCTGATGCGTCTCGTCTTTATCAACGGACATGGCGTTACGAAATCAAGAGAAAAGCTTAAATAGATTTGAAAGGGAATGGAAAAATAATTTGTACAGCAATGTAACACAGAAAACAAGAAAAATGTTAAACGATTTCAAGATGTAAAAACAAAATGAATCTCGCGGCAAAAACAGCGTCAACAAAACGAGTTGGCGCGCCCTCTTGTGCTCCGGAGGTTTTTTTTTCCCACATTTTCTATTTCAGCGCCATCTTGTGGTCTAGAGTGGTCGTTTAAAAAAAAAAAAAAAAAAAAAAGGACTGAAGGTACTGTATCTCTTTATCCCACTGTGCAGCTTTGATATATTTAGGTATTTTTTAAACTTTTATTTTATATCACTTGTAGGCCTACTACACATCGGTTACATATCAGTAGCCTGTATTTTTAGTATATTATTTATGACACACCTTTTACTATTTTTGCTACTTTGATTGTTTTTAATTTTACTAGGCCTATTTATTTATTTGTTATCTTTATTGTAATGTGTGAGCTACTGTATCCACGTAGCCTTATTTCCCTTGTGGATCAATAAAGTTTGTCTAACTAAGTATAAAAAGTCATATATAGTCATAATTCTTTTAAAGGTATATATTACATGAAATGAATTCTTGTGAGCTTGTAGCCATATGTAATGGTGAAATTATGCAAATGATTCTAGTGAAGGTGTATGGAGTGTATGGAGAGCAGATCTCAGCCTAAATATGCAGGGTTTGTGTGTTAAACATGGTGAATGAAACGCAGATCTCAGCCTAAATATGCAGGGTTTGTGTGTTAAACATGTGTGAATGAAACAAAACAGGCATGTTTTTGATGAGGAAGCAACATTATGACAGAGATCAGAAAATAGAGTAATATGGCCCCTTTAAGTTAAGTAGGCTATTTTGAAATCTGGAGTCTCAACCCGGACTAAATTTAGACTTTTCATAAGCCTATCTTTTTTTATATATCTCTTTATTCCCAACTATGATAAAATATCAAGGCAAAGGCTACTAAACAATACAAGGCCGTAGGCTATGCTTGGTCTGGTGGCTGCTGCATGGTGAAATACTATACCCACCCGCTGTACTGAAGCCACGTGGGCTTTAGAGCGGATTAAAATGGACACTTAGGTTACAAAAGAGTAAGACAAGAATATCCATGTTTCTTTACTTACTAATTTTTATGGCCTATTTTGGCTGCAGGCAGATACCAAGAAGTCAGAGGTTCAAATTGTAAGTTTCTTTCTTTGTTGTTTTTTTTTCCTAACAATAACACACTTAGGCCTTTGTAATGTATTATTATGCCAATTTTACAGCCAAATTGTCAATGTCATGTTCACCACACTTGTCCTGGGACCTCAGGTCTATGTGCTGATCAGGTAATTAAATGTCTTATTTTATTCTTTACCTGATGCTTAGTATTATTGTATTTATGCAGACCCAAGTCCTCCAGATACTGCGAAGAGCCTCTCCTGAATAACCTCTCAGCTTCTATCATACTGTCCTGCATAGCTACAGGTAAATATGATGTAACATGGTTCTATTGATTATTTCATTCATTCATTATTGTAGAATGTTATGCTTACAATTATACCATTATCCAACCACACAGAATCAGCATTAAAAGGTGTCATTGCCTGTTGGTTAAACAGTAGGCCTACACAATAAATAAATAAATTCATTAATTTAAAAAAAAGTTGTCTTTTTCGATTTAAATATGATTTTTGTAAAAAGGTTACATAATACAGGTCTGTTTAAACAAGGTCAATGTGTGTTTTTGTCTTATAAATATTGACATCTGAAACAAGGTGCTCAAACGTTGATGTTTAGAGCTTTTAGCCCATGATCAAATCAAATTGATTCATAACAGATACATAATTGAACTTCCTATAACTGTTTTATCATCTCCTCATCTGTACTAAACTACGATAGATTATTACTCCACAACATTAACCTAAAAATGTGGGTCTAAGGAATAACCTTAAAGGGATACGTTTTAACATAGTTCTAATCAATCATTAGCAGTTACAAAATATTAATTTCCATATTTATTCATGTTTTTTGTGTATTTATTCATAAACAGGTTTTTCAGTTGTATTTACATTGTTGGATCCAGTTCCTTTACATGTGTGGAGGTGTTATTACATGTTTGGTCTTCTGTCATTTGGTCACGGACTGTGCACTGTGATATTAACCTCGACAGCATCATCATGTGTATGTGAAATATATAATCTTTTAATATGATTTGAATTTGATCAAAAGTTAACAGTCTCTCTACATAGGCCAAGACCACCCCTGAGTTGTACTACATGTCCTTGGTGCTGACTGTGGCATCTGTCATAAGCACAGGTGAGATTCCCATTAACAATACAGTGAAAACATATGGGGCTGAATACGTTTGTGAAATAACAGTTTTTTTCTTGTTCTTTTGTTTTTGAGATTGGTTTTCCTTTTTTTTTTTTATTTTTTTTTTTAAAAGGTCACTGTCTAACTTTTTGGTAGCATGTCCGTCACCTGCTTGTCCCCATGGAGTTGTTATTTGTTGTCATGTAATGTTCCACAGTATGGCATTCAAGGTGTCTATATTGTATTTAATCAGTAACCAGTGTTTTTATTGTGAGGAGACATATCTACAGATTTGACCATCATCTGCTTGTCTCCATGAAGATAGATATGTTGTAGCATACTGTGGAACATTCTGTGCAAAGCAATAACATCTCTATGGAGACGGGCAGGTGGCAGACCGTCCATCTGAAATGTTACATAGTGTACTTTAAAATAAATATTCAGTTCACAGTGCACTTGCTGTAAATCAAATCAAATGGATAAAGAATAAATGAATTTGTTTTTTATAAAGCCAAACTCAAAGTTACAATTATGCTCATTGATTTCATGTAATTTCTTATTTTCAAAACTGTCTTTGCATGTTCCATCCTTTTGCACTGTGTTACCTGATATTTGACAGCACATATTTAACCTTAGCTCAACCCTGTGTTTCCGTTCAGGATTTTTCGTGGTCAAATGTGCTCTGTGGCTGATCAACAGGCTTGACGAGGACAGCGAACAGGAAGTCACCTCGGCTGTACCGCCCTGAAACCATAGAAACGCGATCCTCCGTATTAAGCTTTAATGCAGTCACCATGCCACCGCACACCGTAACTTCAAACCATGGGAACAGAAAAAAAGGGAAGCAACTTAATCCTTCTCACATTTTGATCTTCACTTGACAGAAGCAGCTGTTTTTTATTAGGTTTATGAACTGAAATGTGAACTGGGAGTAAATAACGTAACATAGAAGTTGAACTGATCACATTAATCTTGTGATAATGCTGAAACCATTGTTGAAACATGAGAATGAAAACGGTTACAGTTCATTGTGAAAGTATAATTACATTCCAGCTGGTACATTTGTGCATATAAGCAGAAGTGGAAAACTTATTATAAGACGACTTTACTTAAGTATTTCTGTTTAGTAGTTTAAAAAAGTGTTTTGTGTGACCAAAATGTGCCAATCAGAAGCATTATCTTGTTTTTAATAGCTAGAGATGTAATGGATTGCTATCAAATCACATCTGTTAATATTCAAATTAAATAGGCGCAAACTCTGGTCATATTTAACTGAATCGATTGACTTGACTGTGAAACATACATTTCAACCCAATTTCAATATACAAGAATAGAACTGATGATTAATGCTAGTAATGGAGCTCAACAGTGACCTCCCATCCCCTGGTTCCAGTTCCGGAGGGAGAATTCCTATAAAGTTTTCCCCACAGAGTTTTAGAAAAAAACTTTTGAAAGCTTGCTCAGGCCTAATCAGCTGCAACGACGGCTTATGACGGCTATAATTTTATTTAAATCTGCTTCTGAAACTTTATAAACTGCAAAGTTAATAAAACACTTTCAATTTCACTTTTAAATGTGCTTTTTGGACTTTTGAACTGAAACAACTGCATTATGGACATTAGTTACTACATAGCTGGTTAGCTGATTAGCGATGCCTTTGAACTCTTAATACCGGTAATAGAAATTTAGGAAAAGTCTATAGGACTTCGAAGTGACTGTTGAGCTTAATAGCAGTTCTTGTAATAACAATACTTGCATTTGAGTAAAGCTTTGTCTTATTCTTCCACTTCTCCTTAGTGTGTTCACAATAGAAATATTGGTTGTTGCATAAAAATATATTCTTTGCAGCAATGATTCTCTACTGGTGGATTGGATCCCAAATTAGGTCACAGTGAGGTTGAGCTAGAGTTTGTTTCAAATGTTAAGAGCATAGCAGTTGTACAGAAAAAGTGTAATTTAAAAATAACTTTGGTCACAATATAGCACTTAGGGATCAACACTAAAACAGTTGAGAACCATTGCTGCATGTCTCTTGTGAAAAAACTATGTAAAAAGTCACAGTTTGTAAAAGATAGTCATTTTGCATTATATAAAAGTCAAAGATTACACAGAAAATGTATGTATATGTAAAAATACACACAACTTCCTGAGATTTAAAGAGCACCCACATCTGTTTTGTTCCTTTTAAGTTTTACGAGGCCATATGTTCAAACAATCATTTAGCACTCTTTACTCAAACCCCTGTCTCAACCATAAAAACTCCGCAAGCACTCTCACACTCTGTAAAATATATTCATTTGTCAAATCCACTGCAAAACTGCCATTTGGAGCAATATCAAAGTAGTATTTAGTAATATGGGACATGTGGATAATTCAGTTTACTGTCCTATAAACGTACAAGCTCAAAGTTCTTTGTAAATGTGAATAAATTACCTACAAACATCTGTTTTAAAATATAATAAACTTTAAATTGGTCCAAATACAGTATGTTTCTTTTTATCACTTCATCCAGCACCTAATTTGCTTTAATAAAATATTTTTGGGGGTTCAAAATATTTGCTGTTCATATCTCAAAGGGGCATCGGTTGGCCATTGGTTTCTGAGTAGATTATGGCTTTAGGATGGTACATTAAAAGCTACCAAAACCTAACAATACTGTGGTGATTTGCAATAAGACCTGGCACTGACACATTTACAAAATGTTTTAACCATAAATGCAAAAAACTACTGGTCAACTGGCCAAATAAGTATACTCAAGCTAAGAATATATCTGCACCAGTTTTCTATTGGTTTGCACTGGGAAGTAACTGGCAGTAGTAAAATTGTTTCTCTCACAGCAGTTTATTTTATTGTGTACATTCAAAGGTGCACTGTGTAACTTTTCTGGGAGGCCCTACACCTGCTAGTCTCTATGGACATGTTATTGATTTGCCTATAATGTTCCAAAGTATGTCATTGAATTTTATTTATCTCCACAGAAACTAGCAGACGACGCCACCAGGACAAGTTATAGGTCAGATCTATGGAGAGGCAACCCCATTCACCGTGAGGATGCATGTTTTTCAAGGTCTTTTGGGGCAATATAAACATCTGTAATTGAATGAAAGTTTAATCCCAAACTGTGGAACATTCCAGGCAAAGCAGCACCTTCTCCATGGAGACAGGTGATGGACCCTCCAAAAGAAAAGTTACATTGTGCACCTTTAAAATCTATGTACACTGCCAATGTTTACCCTAACAGTGCCTCATAGTCTATGTACCAGAGCAGACTGCCATTGTCTGGTTTCACCCAAGTCACGGGCCACTGCGTCGTCTCCTCTTTCACTCTGCTCAACTGTATCACTGCCTCATGTTTGTATTTTCCTATTATTAAAATGGCCACTTTCTGTGCTTGGTTTATGGCATTAAAAGTTAGGCTCATTCTCTGATGAGGTTTGACTGGGCTTTCTGTCAAAACAACTAAACTTTTTCCATGATGCTCAGGCTTAACTCCTGGAAATAGAGAGGCTATGTGGCCATCATAACCAACGCCTAATAATACAAAATGAAATCTAGAGGCATTGACGAATTTTTTGATCTCTTCTTCGTATAGCCACGTTCCTTTGTCTTCTTCCACGCATAGGCGCTGGTTTAGCTGAACGGGCATTGGGTGTATGTTATAATACGGTATCTTTACATGTTGGAGTAGGTGGTCATGGAGACTATGAAAATTTGATTCCAATTCGTTTAAAGATACGCAACGTTCGTCCACCATCCAAATGTGCGTATCTCGCCATGGAAACGCAAAATGGTGCAAAGCCAGTCTGTGAAATAGTGCCAATGGAGACGCCCCACCCGATACTGCTAAATGAAAAACTCCACTTTCAAGTATAGCTTTCTCCGCTGCTTCTTCTATGTCTGACGCTAGCTTTTCGATTAGCTCCTCCGTCCATCCCGAGACCATTTCATCATTTCGAAATTTGCCCTGCATGACTTGGAAATGATTTGCAGTTTGACCACGCATCTGATCATCGCCGATTAGAACAACTTCATTGATATAGCTCAAGTCTCTTCCTTTGAGTAAGATATCAAGCATGTCATTGTTTGCAGCGCCCCCTGGATAAATTCGTGGGAATGTGTTGGTGATGCTAGTTAAAAGTGGGGTCCAAAAATCCCAAGAGGCTAGAAGATTTTCCGTACTGACAAAACAATTTTTCTGTCCCGCAAATATACGAGAAATCAACTCCGTGTAGGCTTCCTTTTGCACTTTTGGTGTTTGTACGTAATAGTCTGAAATGGGCAAGCCTAAAACTGTAACATTTTTATCTTTATGTTCAGTTACTTCTTTCCAATCGCTGCCAATAACATCTGGTTTGAATAGATTTTTGCTCACAAGGATTGCGGGGTAATTCAAGTTGCCATGTCCAAAGTAGAATATTATCTGTTTTGGTTTGCAGTGGACACTATTTTGATTTTGGAGACAGAAAACGTTGTCCTTAAAAAGCACCCGAGCGTAACCCACTCGCTCGTCCAACTGTTTTCCTGAGATCATGAGAATTGGAACGTCTTCGTATTGGCTCTCGTCGATATGGGCCAGGACAGCTGAAACACAGATAAAATTTAGAATTGGGCAAAAACAAAACGTTGAAATATAATCTTATATAGTGCTTTTTCGAGGCAATCAAAGTCGCTTTACAATTTTGTGCATTATTCATGAAACTGACGAAAGCAAGACTATCGACCTATCTGTGTCAATGGCCCCTACGACCACCACCTATCACTCACACACACACACACTCACTCACACTCACTCACACACACTCACTCACACACACTGACACACACTCACACACTCACACACTCACACACTCACACACTCACACACTCACACACTCACACACTCACACACACTCACACACACTCACACACACTCACACAAATTAGATAATGTAGGTGTCTGCCTAAGGACATGACAAAATGCATCTTTTTACACCTCACTGTATTTCATTTTGTAATTTTTTGGTTTGTTTTGTTCTATTAAATCAGTTTGATACAAAATATATAAATAGCTACTTCAGTTATTAAAAATATATCAGATCAGTTTGCAGTTCATTAGAAATATATTAAAATGTGCCTGTAAATGAGGTTGAGGCTGAGGTTCAAGTATTGAGCAAAGTCAACTGTAACTGTAAAATCAACCACAAAAGTGCCAAAATACCCCCTTGTAATCATTTCTTCGTGCATATTTTTAAATAGTTTTCCTATTGTGACATTTGACAAACAGCATATTCCACTATCACGTGTGACAAGTGAGTGAATAAGTTGCATTGTAATCTCATATCTTTTGTCTTCCTCAACAGCTGACAGACGGTGACATGCAAATAATTTCCAATGAAAAGTAAACTCACTGATATTGCGTTATAAAGAAAAGCAAATAAAAGCCGGTTTCACTGTCACCAGGATCCAGGTGTGCAACAGAGACACACCCTTGGTCACTAATGAATCATGAATGACTGTATTATCAAGTAGAAAAAACTTTTTTTTTTTTTTTTCATTTGGAAGCTGTTTTGTATTTAGAAGATGATAGCCGCATAGAGATTTGCTGATTTGTAAGCCAGATGCCCTGTCTCAACAGTCTGTACGTTTACGTTGAAGCGTTGTATCCACAGACACAATAACAGAAGATGTAAGATATGAACCGGCAGTCATTTGGTTGGATGGTGGACACATACCGATTGCACCGCTCTTGCCCAAAGTGACAAGGTAGAAATGAATAAATGTGAAATAATGGTATGGAACTTCTAGAAAACAGTTTACCATTTTTGGACACCTCAATTAAATTTGAGTTGATATAAACACTTAATCTGTGTTATAATTTTGGCTTTTTCCCATTGAAAATATATATTTTGTTTTAAATTGTTAGTTGCTATGGTTTTAACTTCTCATCATTCTGAAACCCATGAATACTGCCTAAAGCCAAGTCACCTAATTCCAGGAGTTGCCGTGGGCGCTGCCATCGTCATTTGGGTTGTATTATTTTGCATGGGGCTGGCGATCTTGACAGCAAATAAGTTCTACATGGACAACAAAGCTGTTTTAAAGCCTCCCAGAGAATCGGTGCAGTGTTGACTTGTTGATGAGCATAAACGTAGAACATTTTACATAAATGAACCTTTATGTCATATTTTAGCAGCAAGACCTTTCTCAAATTCTCCATTTTAAATGAACGAAATTCACTTAACCGAAAGTGCCACCACAACAAGTGCGGCTTAGAAGCATTTAGAGGCAAAAGTGGGCGAGGTGGAAGAAGACTCGTTATGTATTTTATATTTTATTTTATATCTTATGTATGATGTCATTTGCACCAGACAGTAACAATGCCATCGCCTGTCTGGACATGTAGAAAAATCTCGAATCATTCCCACTGAGAGTTCTACTGACCTGCAAACGTGGGGGTCAGACTGACATGCTCCTTGGTTTTGTTGAGCTCTTGTTGGACCTCTCTCTGGTAGGCCTGGTACTGCCCGATCACCGCCTGGTTCTTACTCAGGGGCAGCAGAGACGTGAAGATGTTCAGTTTGTTGGTGAGCGCCTCCTGGCTGTTGCTCAGGTTCCGGGGCAGTCTCATTGTTAACAGGGTCATGACCTCCGTGAGATGGTTCTGCAGCACGTCTCTGATCACTCCATACTGGTCATAGAACGCAATACGACCTGTCAGAATTTTTTTGAATAATTGCAAGTAAGTGAGGGAAGTGGGTGGAGATAAGACATAGGTGAAAACTGAAACTCAAGCTTCAAATGCATGGCAATACAGAATTACTCAAACATGCATGAATCAACAAAAATACATAGATAACAATTTAATCGCAATTCATATACTTATACTACTTCTTTATACATGTCATTAAGAGTAACCATATAATGGGACCATATTTTATCCAAGATCTTTTTCCATTATTATTTTTCTCCATTATTTGTTTTACTATAGAATTGAGAACAAACATTAATCTGTTCTACCCACTTTTCCAATTATATCCAACAGGTTTCACAAATGGTAAATGGTCACATTTTTTCCACCTTCAATGCACTCAAAGCGCTTTACATCAAGGAACCACTCACCCATTCACACACACGTTCATACACCAGTGAGCGGGATTTGAACCGTCAACCTTCGGATCAGTGGAAAAATGCTCTACCAACTGAGCTACTGTTGCCCTAATAAGTCATAAATCAAATCATCAACAACTGCATTTATACCTTTAACATCAAGTGTTTCTTTTAGAACGATCTCCACTCTCTCAAGGAAATATTTATTCCACATTGGGTCGAGGTGCTTCTTGTTCTGCATCCTGAACTGAAGTATGTTTGCAACCACCTTCACAGGAAAACACGCAAAAACAATAAAATAAGTAATTAAATCCTACTTTGCATTGATAAACAATACAGAACAATACACAACGATACAATGCAGGATAAGATAATGCCAAACTGTGAAACATTCCAGGTCATAACATCTCCATGGAGACAAGCAGGAGGCTGATGTAATGACTGTATTTTGCTGTAATTTATATTTTTAGTATACAATGACTTCAGAACTGCTTTTGCCTTTGTGCACATAACTTTACCTGTTTTCCCAAATAGTGGTCGATTCTATACATTTCCTCATCTTTTAGTGAGGCTCCCAGTTGTGTTGCTAGCACTTGTGCACTTTTAAAATCATGTCCAAAAGGTTTTTCCAGGACCACTCGTAGCCACGCCCCATTCGGCGGTCTACAGCTACTATTGATCCTGTCTGTGATCTCTGCATAGGCAAAAGCAGGCACTGACAGGTAGAACAGTCTCCCTGCTTCTACCATCCCCTCTTGTTCCAGCTGTTTTTGAATGCTTTTAGACAGATCTTGGTAATCTTCTAGAGTCGTAAGTTGCTTGTATTTCGACAGACGTAAAAACTGTTCTTTAAGTATGGCACAGCGCTCTTTTGAAACCTCTTTAGGGCAGTTTAAGGCCTTTAAAATCTCAAAGAGAACAGGAGTGGACTTGTTGGCGGATGACAGTCCTCCACCATAGAAGGAAAAACTGTGTCCGCTGCTGACTTGGTTTATGTAGAGTTCGAAGAAGCCCTGCCACAGGTATTTGCGGGCCAGGTCTCCAGTGCCCCCCAGAACCACCACAGACACGTGCCCATGTTTGTGAGCCTCGTCCTGGGCAGCGGTCGCACACAGAGGGGCCAGAAGCAGCAGTACACACAGGAACATGCTCCCAGCTTAAAGCCTCCAACTACCTGAGGAGAGGAGAGGAAGACAGAGTAGTTACAAGATAATTCTGTATAACATGACTAATAGTGTTACAGCCAGGGATGGGACAATAAACAGTAACATAGGGATGACTATAATTGTTCATGGCACGTTTTGTATTATAATTGCAAACAAAAGTAATCAGCATTAAACCACCAGTTTGTGTGGACAAAATCTACTTATCCATAATGTTCTCTTCTAACTCATTGTTCTTTTTTACTTACCTTTACTTTTTACTAACAAAGCAGAATTCTATAATAGTTGTTTAATCGGAGAACGGATTCAATATTGATATAAATCATATTAATATAGAATAATTATTGTAATATTGTTAAACGTGATTATTTTGGAGATGAAGATGCAAAATTTTAATATTGTATGAATTGTGTTTGTCGTTAATTGGGATTATTTATATTTCAAAATGTATACCCTTAATTAAACAACAAATTGTGAAGAGAGGCACCAAGATCCTCCAGGACCCATCACACCACGTGTTCCCAGAATTCATCTGGCTCCCGTCTGTCGGCTGCAGTGTCCAGGCTGCAGGTCACAGAGGAGAAAGGACAACTTGGTCCTGAAGGCTGTTTCCCTCCTCAATCAGACTGCTCTGACACGAGAACGCCTGGCTCTTCCCTCCTGATCCTGACCCATTCTCTTGTTCAATTCTACATCAAGACTACTCAATGTGTTACATTGCCCCTATGGGATAAATAAAGTTATTTGATTGATTGATTGATTAAACTTGCTTGTCCTACAGTCAAGAAGAAACATATAGGCTTAAACTTAAAAATCACAGAATACCACAAATATACAGAGAGAAAAAAGCAAGTTTCGTTCATTATTCAACCGTCTTCATTCTTTTGACATTTGCGGTTGAAGAGTTTTTACAGAGAAAAACATTCATCTTTAGTTTGCTTTTTTCTCTTTCTTTTCGTTTCATCTGCCCTCATTAAACACACAGTTACTGTTTTCAACTTTCAACTTTGTAACTATGACAACATATTAGGTTGTTGAATGAGGGACTATTTTAAACATAACCCATTGTAACTATGCAAGCACCAATGCATCACCTTTATGCATTGACAAACATACAAATTACTATGAAACCAACACAATGCAACCTTGGAAATATTTACTCAGTAAATATCCAAAGTCCAAACTCTACAACAAAAACAATAAAATAATAGTGAAAATACCTATAGAAGTCTTCTCTTGGGATCTGCACTTAGGTCCACTTATGCACAGCTGTGTTACTGTCATTTGTGTGATGACTGAAGGATATTAAACAGTGAATATGAGACTTTGAACTTTGCCCCAGGGCCCTGTCTCAATACAAGGACTGTACTGTTGATAGTGAAGTCTGCAGTTCATGTAGTGATTTTGTAAGGTCCTAAAATAACTGTGCTGGGAAGCCCTGCGAGGCAAATCAATTGGGCTTTAGGTTAAATGATAAGATTATTATCATCCCAAATGAACAATATGGGGTTAGGTAAAATTGTTCACCTTTCCCTTGTTTTATTCTCCCCATACAATATATACTGTTCTTATCTTTCTTATTGATTAGGGATGGACCATTATTGATTGTTTTTAGCCTATACTTAGCTGGCTGCTCTGTGCAATAACCAGTATTTCTGGATTTAGCTTATAAAATCCATAGTAAGGTCCACAAATGTATCTTAAGATGAAGTAAAGATCACCAATTACTTTAAAACATATACAGAAATATTTTTAACTGACAAATGTGATGCACTGAGGACTGGGCTTGACACCTGGGCACATGACAGAAACTGGTTCTGCGCCCCAGTAACATCAGTGCCAAATATTGCCTTAGAGATGTAATGATGCTACTTTTTGTCTTTAAATTATGTTTCTGTGTCATATATCTTTGCTGCAATTCCACCAATGTACTGAAATCAATAATTTTTCAATAAAACTCAAACATTGATCAAAAATGGCTTCGCAAAGAAGCCATGTTGAGCCACAAAACCACAGTGATACATGATTCCATTTGTTCTCTGATCCACATTCAAAGAGCACACAAAAATCCCCTAAATTACGCTTGATATCAAAATTCATAATTTTCTCTATGGCTTCTTCGTGAATTTCTCATTGTAAAAATCAAACTTTGCTTTTAGTTAAAGACACATTCTCCACTTGATGTATAGTCATTTAATTTTGACCTTATTATAAAACACACACTAATGATTACATGCTTAAATCCACAGTGGCATTCCTTTTATGGCTCATGCTGTGCGCAACGTCAAGGATCTAATCTTTCACCACCACATTTACACAGCGGCCAAACGCAAACAGCCACAACTTTCTCGTCAGTACAGCCCTGTTCAACTTTAGTTCAGGTCAAAGGGTTAAAGTGAGAAATGTCAAAATTACATCATGATATTTCTACATAATACACACTCCTGTTGTATTAATATAATATAAGTAAAAAATATTTAGTTTACAATTAATTATTAATTGACTCCACATGAGGTCTACCACCAATTCTCTGTCTGCAAAGACAGAGGACAAATTTTTGTATTAAAACTTGACTCAGAAACTGTCTTGTTATGTCTAGGCCTGTCACTATAATTACTATATCGACTTATCGTTCAATATATGAAAGCTGGAACAATATTTTTGGGGGGTATTTATCGTATGTACATTTTCTTTGCACTACTGGGAAAGGTTGAATTAATAACTTGTATGACTCATTACAGATGCAAACTAAGTACTAAAGTGTTTCATTCTGCTATTCATTTATTGCAGCTCATGATTTTTTTTACATTATTGTAGATTTAGAATAGTTTTTGTGGTTTAAATCTGCTCTTGGGTTGTTGTGTCAGTGGCATAAGTTAGTTTCAATATTATCGTTTATCGTCTATATTTACTTCAGCAATCTCACAATAACTGTCAGTTATCGTGACAGGCCTAGTTATGTCCTTGAAATTAGAATAGAAATTTGTGACACTACTGACTGCAAATTTAAGTATATCGGGTCCCTCCGACCAACACCAGTTAGTTCCAAAGTAGATGTAGAGGGAAATAAATGCTTCATCTGAAATTTCACACTTCACTGTGATTGGTCTAATCCACTTGTCACCCTCCAAATCCTACAGGAACTCACAGATTGCAAAACATGCCACATGTTGAGACACCCCTGAGGGATTAATCTTTTGCAACTAATCGATTAATCAAAAGAATAATCACTAGATTGTTTCATTAGTAAAATAATCCTTTTAAAATATAACCATAATATATTATTGAATGAAAAAAGACATTTCAAATCACCATATCTACATGTACAGTAACATAAAGGTAATGAAGTTATGTGAAAGTTATAGAAAGAAGACCATTTTTGCTATGGCGTCTGTCTGTATGGCCTTAAGAATAAGCTTCTATATCATCTTAATGTACCAGGACCATAGACAGTAAAATATGTGTAATGTGAGCCCTGAAGGTTATCGTCTGTTACAAAACTGTCCAAAGTTTTAACAATCCAGGGACTATGAATATAAATTGCATTTGAATGGAAATTATTTCAGTGCCAGTTATTTAAGTAACATAATTTCTTCTGCAGACAAATAAAAATCATATCTTATACAAATGTATAAAATATGCTAACCCTGTAGTCAATCTTCTGTGAGGGATTTATGCATTAGTTTAATAGTTTATATGTCAGTCCTCCTGTCTCTCAAATAGAATCCCACTTTTAAAATAAATTGCAAATCTAATCGTAACATTTATCAGAAAACAAGAACATATCTTACCCACATTTTTAGCGCTATCATGGTGTTATTTGTGCTGTCAGTTTGACAGTAAAAACTCTAAGGACCTAAAGTAAATAAAACAAAATAAAGATTGGGCTCGAAGGGTCAAACATTCATTAATCTAAGAACTATGACGTAATGTTTTCCTCTTATAACATTGTTATGTCTAGTTAGTCAAAGCAATTTATGATTGCATTGTTCACACACTGATAATCTCAAACCACAAATAGCCAGTGTAAAATAATGACCAACCTTTATCAATAATACAAAATACTAGGCCAATCTTAATTAATGCCATACTGATTTTAAAACCAGTTTCGTTTTCTGATTTTTTTCTTACATATGTGATCAAAAAGTTGTTTATAAGTTATTCTGTCTAAATACAAACTACAGTCCAGTTCAACGTGGCAAATGCAATGAAATGGAGAACAGCCAGGAACATTTGTAATAATTCACTACTTTAATGCCTTTTGATCTCTTATTAGCTTGTGCATGACTAACTAACACAGACTGTACGACAGTCTAAGCTATTTGATCCAAATTTTTGAGACTCTGAGTTATATAAGCCCACATTACTCTGGGTTTATAAAGTTATATGATATTGCACTGTTGATTTTATCCACCTGCACGCGCTGTCATTCATTCACTTCCGCTATAAACATCACACGTCTCGATGCTATGTGGCTAAAATACGTCATTGTGCGTAATCAATATCAGAGCAGCGCGTACTAACAACACCTACAGACCGATACGGGAGGACAGCAGATAATTTTGTTGAAATATTGTGTTAATACAAACCAGTTTCTGAGCGGTGCGTTGAAAGTAGCGTGGACCTAAAGCGCTTCCGACCCCAGTCACGTGACTCGCTGACGCAGCAGGACGCCCCCAGCATAGGCCAAAGGGCAGCAGGCTATGGTAAAAAGAGGGATTACTTCTACAAAGAACTAAAGATACGCGTAAATATTTGTGTTTATGGGGTCTAGATGGTCATAGACTACAACTTTATTGGTAAGGAGGTTACTGCAGAAACAGTGGCTCTCAAACTTTTCACACCAAGTACCACTTAAATATAGATTTAACTTTCAGAGTACCACCAGATGCAAAACAGGACAATAACATAACTATTTCAGGTCAAAATTAGGGTTAAACTAGGTCTTAAAGAGACTACACCTTTGTCAAAATAGTTCTAAAGAGGAAATGAGAATAAAATTGAGTCAGAGCAATTCCAGATTGAGAAACACTGATATAAAATAAACACAACAGTCATAACACTGTCACAAATGGCCAAGGGTCATCAAGCCGCTCCCATAATGTGGATTTCATTTATCTGGCCCATATTATTGTATAGGTCTTAAATAATTACATTGTCTCAATAGTCCATATGAGTTTCATCTTTCTGTTATGGTGCCATTTTGAGGACAGTTGATCATTCAAAAGATAAAATATTTTGATTTGTTAATTGCTATAGCAACAGTTTTATCATTCTGAAATCCATGGAAAGGGTAAGGTAGTCTACATTTTGGTTGTTTGGAAATGAACATGTAGGCCTATCATTTAACATTAATTAATTATTTTGAAACTTGAGAGTATATTCAAAACGGAACTAGGCCTGGTCAATGGATATTTTAATCTTAGTCAACTTCATCACCATAAAAAAGTATAAAGGGTGTATGGGCAGTTCATAGTTCAATAATTTGAATTATTTTAATAGTTTGATTCTCTGTTATATATTCTTACACGATAAAAATTGAATATTTTATGCAAATTTACCATATTGACATTTTTATTATTGTTACTAGACTATTTATTATTATTGGTTGATTAATTTGAAAGTAGGCCTATATCCGTAACAAGATCCATCATTCTTCTCTGGTCAAATGTCTCTCACCATCACTAGGGGGCACTGTACTTCACTAAACTATAGTAGGACCCCTCTCGTGCCATATGTCCGCCACCATTCATTTGAATCACCCATTATTATTCAAGAGCTCTCCAGAAACAAAGCACGTGTCAGATCAATAATAATAACCTACAATATATCATCTATTGAGCGAGCTTTCAGCGCGTGTTTGCCAATGTAAAGTATCGTGTTAAATGCATTTGAAAAATCCCATCACTTGACTCCTTGCGTGCATACACTTGAGTTGGTTTGCATAACATTGTTCAGCTGTTGCGTGTCTTTGAAAGCGGGCGCATCTCGGGGTAAAACAGGTGGTTTTTGGGGAGACCAGGGTGAATGTTGTGGACCACACATTGACAGGCGCTCCTTCTGTCCTGTCCCACTAAAACAGCTTAAACAGTTGTGGTGAAAGGACTTGACTCAGCAGCGCCTCTCACGCCCCTGCAGCACTGTACGGGACAGCTGAGGGCCTGGGAGCCATTGTCATCACTTCTAAACATGTAAATTGCCCTGTCACCATTGTCTTTATGAGATTTCAGTGACATGTGAGATTTGGATAGAAATATTACACACCCCTATGGGTCCTCCTAGGCCTGGACAGAAACAATGGGGCTAGTAGGCCTAACACTGTTCATGATGTCAATATTATAGTAATGATTAGGGGAAATATAAATACTGAAAAAAATGGCTTGCGGGTTCCTAAGAAATATTTGACAATATCGATATCAATATCTAAGACAAGATCCACTAACTGAAGCAAAGTTGTACCTCATAAATTAACTTTCACCTTTGTAAAAATGAAAAGTGTAATGTCTTATATTTGTTGTATTTTTACGATGATTGTGTAAAACATGCCTCCAGCTTCTATTCTTTCCAGTAGAAATTAAATACAAAAGTTTGAAAAAGAAAGTGCAAAGAACTGTGTAACCCCTCAGCCGCCCAGTAGGGTCCATGGCAAAAGAAAGTTGAACTGTGTTAACTGGACAATGATTTTAGAATGAATACGTTTCTCCATTTATCCAAGTACCTTCTTCAGCCAGAACTGAAGAAGCTACTTGGATGAATGAACATGTACGTATATATGTATTTTTTATAGTTTTACTTTTTTAAAAACAACATTTGGTTATATTATACCCATCTTCACTGTGTATTTTGCTTATTTGACTGGCTTATTATGTATCTTTATCTCATGACAGTTTTGCATGTTATATAAGCTACAAAGCCCATCCTTTCACCACCTATTTCCTTATATTCAAAATGGCTGATGATGTTTCTGTATCAAAGTTCACTTCCACTGCAAATAAATGTCTATCTATGACATTCCTCCAGCCTGGCCATAAAACAGTTACCACATCTTTAGCCCATATAAAACCACAGACACACTTTAAACTTTAACTAAACCTCCACACACAGGTGTAATAAAAGCCAGAGATCCTGAGGGCCTCCCAAGTTGATCCTGCACTGAGAAGAGTAAACAGCAAATGGGGTGAAGCATACAGATAAACAGATTTTCTCCTTAAAGGTGCATTATGTAACTTTTCTGGTGGCAGTTCTACCACCTGTTTGTCTCCATGGGGATATCATTGCTTTGTTTGGATTGTTCTACAGTATGACATTAAAGTTATCCATGATGCAAATATTCAGTAACAGATGTTTTTTTAGCAATCCATCTTCTTCCACTTTTTTGGGGCCAGGCCGCAGGGACAACAGTTTAAGCAGGGATTCCCAGACCCTCACCCCAGACACTTCTTTCACCTCCTCCGGACTGGGAACCCCAAGGTGTTCCCAGTCCCTCCAGTGTGTCCTGGATCTTCCCCGGGGCCTCCTCCTGGTGGGAGGCGTCCAGGAGGCATCCGGAACAGATGCCCGAGCCATCTCAGCTGACTCCTTGCTACTCCAAGCTCTTCCCATGTGACTGTGCTCCTCATCCTATCTTTAAGGGAGCTCCCAGCCACCCTGCAGAAAGAAACTCATTTTGACCACCTGTATCTGCGATCTTGTCTTTTCTCTCATTACCCAGAGCTCATGACCATAGGTGAGGGGAGGAACGCAGACTAACCAGTAAATCGAGAGCTTTGCCTTTCGACTCAGCTCCTTCTTCACCACAACAGTCCGATACAGCGACCGCATCACTGCAGATGCAGCACTGATCCACCAGTCAATCTCACGCTCCATCCTTCCCTCACTTGTGAACAAGACCACGCGATACTTAAACTCCCCCACTTGAGGCAGAGACTCGCCACCCACCTGGAGAGGGCAAGCCACCTTTTTCTGGTCGAGGCTGAGGAGTGTAATTCTCCTGTAGTTGGAACACACTCTCTGGTCCCCCTTCTTAAACAGAGGCACCACCACCCCGGTCTGCCAGTCCAGAGGCACTGTCCCCGACCGCCACGCAATGTTACAGAGGCATGTCAGCCAAAACAGCCCCACAACATCCAGAGACTTAAATTACTCAGAACAGATCTCATCCACCCCTGGAGCCTTGCCACCGAGGAGCTTGCCAACTACCTCCAATGACTTCAGCTCGGGTGA
>KN482977.1:8077-25479 GCA_000787095.1 Periophthalmodon schlosseri | reverse complement strand
AAAGAAGGTCACATGGAGTCTGCTTGTAATCTCAGTTTGGCTGAGTAATGTATAAGTTGTGTGACAGAAAACGAATAGAAGATTGGAAAAAAATCAAACAAATAAGATTCAGAGCGTGTTGTAGTGAGACATTACTCGTCTTTAACAGTGATATGTTAATGCATCTCCATGTAAAATAGATTATATGTATTTACCTGTCCCATGAAATCAGTGAAAAAGAGCATATTGCAGAGGAAGGCCGTCCATCCCAGCAAATGACTCACACACAGGAAGCGGTAGTGGTTGGGCATGTTAATTATAGCTTTCATCAACGATCTGAACGTCATCCTCTTCTGAGCCTGCACATAAAATGTCACTTATTATATACGTTCATGCTTGACAGCGGCTGCAGATTTTCCCTTATTGCATCTCTTTATATCCTTGAAGTTATCTGGTGGCTTCATGTAAACTTTCTGTGCAATGAAGAGGTTTGTGACACATAATACTAATAATAACATAAACAAATAGAAATAAACTAAGCAGCAGAAGAGTGAATACCTTCCTGACCACAGCAACCTCATAGTAAATAAGGAATGTGACCTAATTGTTGATCTACAGTTTGTAAATAAAGATGCTATTGTCAAAGGATTTCACTTTCTCGTGCGCTTTTATGCATCACATGCTCGTCACAACTGTTAAATGAGGAGATTTTAGTTTTTTATTGTCGAGTGGTTAACTTCAATGCGTGTATAAAGTCCACATACCTCCTTGTTAGGCTGCTTAGCGCTAGAGGTCACTGAGTTGGCCTCGCCCAAAGCGGAGAAGGACCGGGGCCTGAGGTCCGCGGTAGGTGAGCCGGGAGTAACGACCGAGTCCTTGACCAGCGCTCCGTAACCGTTGCTGTTACCGTGGGAACCGAGAAGGTGGAGGGCGCTGGGGGGCGACGACTCCGAGTTGCGCCTGTCTTTACCCAGAGGCTGCTCGGGGATGCTGAACAAGTGGACAGTGAGGAAGACGCCCCACGTGAGAGCTGAGAAGAAGTAGATGACCTGGTACTCCGAGCCCAGCAGCTGACCCAGTAATGAGTGACCCCAGTCCATAGCCCCCACCAGGTATCCACAAGCTCCGCCCAAACCTGGACACGGAACACGACGGTCAGTTTAGTGTCTGTAAAGATCAGAATCACTTACATTTTCAATATGCGTGGAAAAAAAAGGACTATATCTGTGAAGTCTACTAGATACGTATCCGATTGTGAGCCATAGGTCCAAACTCCACAGGAACATGAAGACCATGCCCTGCTTTTATTCAGCTACAGTTCTATAAAAAAAAACTATATTTGTTGTATTGTGATTTCAGTGTCTTTCTTATTCTGTAAAACACTTTGAATTACGTTGTGTACGAATTGTGCTGTACAAATACTCCCCCTCCCTTCCTCCTCTCTCTTCTTCTTCTCCCTGTCCCTCTCTTCTCCCTCCCCTCCTCCCTCTCTGTCATCCCTCTCTTCTCTCGCTGCCCTCCCCTCTCCTTTTTCCCTAATACTCCCCCTCCCTTCCTCCTCTCTCTTCTTCTTCTCCCTGTCCCTCTCTTCTCCCTCCCCTCCTCCCTCTCTGTCATCCCTCTCTTCTCTCTCTGCCCTCCCCTCTCTCTTTTTCCCTCTCTCTTCTCTCTCTCCCTTTCCCCTTTCTCTCCCCCCCTTCCCCTGTCTCTTTTTCCCTCTCTTCTCTCGCTGCCCTCCCCTCCCTCTTTTTCCCTCTCCCTTCTCTCTCTCCCTCCTCACTTCCCCTCTCTCATCTCTCTCATCTCTTGCTGTCCTCCCCTCTCTCTTTTTCCCTCTCTCTTTTTCCCTCTCTCTTCTCTCTCTCCCTCTCCCCTTTCTCTCCCCCCCTCTCCTTTCCTCTCTCTCATCCCTCTTGTCTCTCGCTGTCCTCTCCTCTCTCCTTTCCCCTCTCTCATCCCTCTCTTCTCTCACTGCCCTTCCCTCTCTCTTTTTCCCTCCCTCTTCTCTCTCTCCCTCTCCCCTTTATCTCTCTTCCCCCCTCTCTCTCATCCCTCTCTTCTCTCACTGCCCTCCCCTCTCTCTTTTTCCCTCTCTCTTCTCTCCCCTCTCTCCCTCATTCTCTCTCCGTTTCTCTCTCCTCTTTCTCTCTCCTCCCTTTATCTATCTATATCTATATCCATATCTCAACTGTCTGCCGCAGGTATCGTGTCGTACCTTATTTTTCTTGATCCAAAATTTGATTTAAATAAACGTTTAAACATTTAATTAATAATAAGTCAAAACTGATACGCGGCTCTTTTGGATGAGAGCAGCTGCTGTGACAGTGGACACTTCAATGTATTTATTTTTCCACAATTATTAACTAACGTGAAGTCGTAATCTCCCTCAGCGGCATTTACTCCAGGAGATCAGAGGATTACGGAGCCCGCACAGAAAGGCGCGTGAATGTGAAAGTTACCGGGGGGGCGCGCTCACACAGCAGAGGACAGTCATGTGGTCGGGCCCGCGTCTCTCAGCTCAGACCCGTGACTGCAGCACATGACCAACGGCGAGCTGGATTACTGCCGCACCGACTCCCGCGAGCCGTGAGCGCGCGGCACTACGATTCACAACAACTCCATCCCTTATAATGGCATCGTATCACGCAACAATGGAGGACGGCCACACTGTCGGGCGTCCTCCATCCTTTGACGTTTCTCCGGCACCAGCACTTAAACAATACCTGGTTTTTAACAATATTTTTATCTGCTGCAAAAAGTATTGAACAAGTTTGTATTCCATAAAGATGTTACTATGTTCTAGGTCACTGGTGACGCATGCGCATGAGACTTCTTTGCATATAAACCAACAACTGTTAAACAAAAATTAAGCTCTATAGATAAAGACAGTTTTCCTATATAATATTACTACTTTCAATCACTACAGATGGTTGACACTCGCAAACGGAACAGACTTGCGTATCTGCGTGATTAATAAAAGTACATCCATAAGTGTAAATAAATCCTTATATTTTATAGAGTAACCAGCTGGAGTTGTCTCTTAAATAAACGTGGTTCCACCTGTTACTGCCCATACTGTCGCGTGGTCCTCTGACGGGAGGTTTTCCATCTCCATGCAGCTCTTTGGAAACTGTTTTTGAAAATGTTCTGTACAAATGAAGTGGTTCTGGATTAGGATATACTCCCCATAAACTGCCAAGATGAGCGGAATTCCTCGTTGGAGACTAGGAATTGCCTCCAGTTAGAATATATGACCTCAAATGCGAAAGAACACTGATATTTGAACTATCTAGACACATATTAAGTAAGGTGCGCGTTCCATACCCGTCAGCAGAGCGTGGTAGTGCAGGCCTCTCTCTTTGTCCTGGTGTGAGCTCACGTCAAACAGATAGGCCTTGATCGGTCCGTCAATGAAGTCAGCGGCAAAGTCAAACAGCACCACCCCAAACATGACAACCACTATGGCCCATGTGCTCCTCAGCGCCCTGTCGCTCACCACAGCTGCAGGACGACACAAACATCAGGCCAGTATCAGCACAGTTCGCGCGGTTAAGCACCAATGTGAAAAGTGATGAGGGACCGGTCTGACAGAGGAGCGAAGAGAACTGACTTTGTAGACACCTCATAAGCGATGGGTATAAAGCATGTGAACTGCTTTAGTTCATGTTTCATTAAGGCTAATTAAGGTGCAGTTATTACAGAGTGTTACGGTTATTTTGTATATAACTGTGACTTAGATCAACGGGTCTCAACCTGGAGGGCGGGACCACTTAGGGGAGCACCATTTTTCTTGTTGTGTACATTTTTCTAAGCTAAAAACTCCTGTACTAATATACTTATACTAATTGCTTCCTGAAGACAATGGGAGACTGTGAAGTGCATATTTCATGTCATATTGTGTTCAAACATTCTTTTGTTTAAGGAGGTTCATCTTGTGACAGAGCCCACAGCTGAATTAGCCATTTAAAAGTTTTGAACTTGAAGCTTAATATGTGGGAAATATCTCCAATCATCCCTCATTATTTTCCTCATGCCAATGGGTCCGAGACTCTCCCTCACAGAGACGGGAACTTGACCAAACTCAAGTTCAAACTCTTCAAGGCAACATTATCATATTGTAATAATAAACGTCTATCACGTGAGTAAAATAATAGAATCAAAACAAATGAATGCATTTTAGTAATATAGGCCTATGTGGGATGTTCAATCTGAAGTTGAATCTTAGCCAATCAAAAAGAACAATTTGAAGTTCATTTTAAGTCTCATTCTCACCTGAAATAACAGCATCTCCGTTGAGGAACATTGTAATTCCTACAAGCATGAGGATACCCAAAGTTAGAATATATGGCCTCCTCCGTCCCCATGCAGAGCGGCAGTGGTCACTGGCTGAGCCGATAACGGGCTGTAACAAGAAGCCCAGGATGGGGCTGATGAGCCACACCAGACTGTAGAGGCTGCGGGGCAGGCCCACACTGAGGAGGACCGGAGTGACAAACGCTGCTTCCACAGCGTAACAGAATTCCCTTCCAAACATGACCAGGCCGTGGAGGATGAGCCGACCCCTGGATCTTCGTGGGGGCTCAACAATCCCAAAGACAGCGCCCTCTCCACTGTCCATGAAGTCCTCTTTGGAGCCCGTGCCGTCTGTGGAGCACTGATGGAAACCATTGCCCATAAGCTTCCCAGTCTCTGGAAGTCGACAAGGCTGCGGCCTTATGGACTGGTCGTCTGATAACAGAGTCATTGTTACAAAAAACAGATGAATAAAGAAAGGCGGCGTGTATAGAAGGGGATTCTGAATAAATAGAGGGAAAGGGGAATGAGATTATTTCTAGTTGATCCAAGTTAAGGAGAGGTAACCAAAAGCCCTATCCACGGGCTCAGTGCAGACTAATCCTTCTGTCTACTGCATAGTTCTGCTTGCATAGTCCAAATCCACAGCTTAACTGTGAAAGAGCATCCAGACTCACTGAGAAGAAAAAGTGAAGGGAGGAGAGAGAGAGGGGTGTATTTAACTGAAGGAGCAGGATCACTCCTCCCAGTTGGAGTAAGGCCTTGGGGATGTCTTATATGAAACGGCAATTACATGCATGTGAGAGAACTGTGACGCTCATCCAGGAGACCGCCTGTCCGCACTTTACAGTATCAAGGAAGCGTGTTCATGATGTGTAAAACCCAACGGTGCAAGGAGAATTGGCATCAGCATTGGCTTTACTACACCTAGACAGCTATGAGTAACACAAAATACAAGGGTTTCGTTACATATTTGGCACAATCCAATATTGATATTAGCAGATTGGGTTTGCCTGTAATCCAAAGTGAGCTGCTATTGTTATTGACGTTCATGATTATTATCCTGATTTGACGGTTTTCAAGAATTAAAGATAAACTAAAATAAAATAATGATAACCTATAATTTGACTGTGGTCGTTTATGCTGAAAACAAAGACAAAAAACACAGACAGGCAGCTAAAAATTTCAAAGATTTCTAAAAAAGTTCCATGGATTGGCAGGCGACCCAATGGGTGTCATTTCAAAACTTAGGGACGAGGTGGTGCTTTAAAAACAAATCCCCTCTAAGTAAATTGTTGAACATTATGCTCTTAGAATATCCGGGGAACAACTGAAATCTACTTTATTATATATATTATAACTTAATCACTATTCAAATGCAAACATAGCTGTACTATGAGTAGCTCCAAGAAAAATACTCATTTTCTTCTAGCAGTAGGTGAAATGTACGGCGCCCTCCAGGGGACGTAGTGAGAATTATAAAAATATATTATTGCGAGGGAACGCTAATACAAATGAAATGTGTCCGAATGTCCATCAGTTATGTAACTTGCTGCACACACATATGGGTCTGACGCATTTCCTCTGTTTGGCGCGTGCTTCTTTGCCTGGACACTCGGATCTCCTCAGGATGTACTGCCTCTGATTCCCTCGCGGCTCCCTCCTGTTTCCTAAGAACGCGCGTGCCTTCACCCGCAAAATACGCACTACAATAACACTACAGAGTGTCCAGCACACAGGCGCGCTCCCACCTGTGTCACGCGCAGATACACGGTATCACGGCTTCTTTCCTCGTGCCACCAAAGAAAAAATTGCGTTCCCTCGCAAAAGTATAGAGTTCTGTCGCAAATGATTTTTTTTTTTTTTTGTATTCTCACTACGTCCTCTGGAGGGCGCCGTAAGGAAGAGATTCCCAATATGTAGAAGAAGTTGTTTTAAATTATTACATTAATTTTATGATAAAAGATGAAATGTAATATTTGTAACACAGTTCACAGTCGAAGCAATTGTTGTGAAAAACGTAAAAAGCAAGTCAAGGGTAAATGTTTTAGAAATACAAAAGGAATTCAATAGGATTCAAAAATAAAATTACTTCCTCCCAAAAGTGAGTCCAGTGGTTTGATTTATTTTATTTACAGATGGGTACGTTAGGATATACATCCTTTGGTCACATTGCATTATGTTAGTGAATACTTTTTAATTTGCCCTTAAAGAAAATCCAGTGATAATGCAGGGGATGCCCAGGGCTCAATATTTCAAGTCAATATTTCACATTTTTCGGTAGTTTTACCTAAAATCCCAGATACTGTAACAATGACATAATTTGTAAACCTGATACAAAGTCCATTGCTGCATGAAAGACAATTTATTCTTCACTTATGATAAGCCTGTATTTTTAGACTTAACCCTTGGTCAGGCCCTAAGCAGCACTAGGCCGTCTTTTAAGTTGTGGATAAGAGGTTGGGAAACAAATGACAAAAATATAAAGACTGTTTGGAAAAATATTCTATCACATGGGTTTTTCTCAGGGCGACAAACGGCATCTGTGCTGACATATTATTCCGTGTCTAGGTGACAGAAGGTGACAGAACAATCACTGTGCTCTGATTTTTTTCTAAAATAATCTTTTAGTGTTTGCTGTATCATCTGTACCAAGACTAGTGCTGCGCTGCAGTCACCAGGGAAAACGCCTCCACTTAACAACAATACAACAATAGACGACACAGAAAGTAAAAATATTAGATCAAGCTGACATTATCATATAAAGGCCTGGACTTTTCCCAGTTTTTATAGGCAGATAAACCAGTCAAAGGAGCAAAATGTCTGTACACGTAAGAAAAAGAATCAAGCACACTTCTGCATTAAACCCTGTTAATCAGGGCTTAGATGTTTGAGAGATATCTGCCGTATTTAAAGTTTCAACAATCTACCAGAAAACCACTTATTCTTCTGTGGGTGACATTTGTAACGTCTCAAATTGCTACAAAGGGGAATAATGAAAATTAAGTTAAAATATATGGGTCCTGGAAGAATGTCCAGCAAAACTTACAAATGTAAATAAAGTCTTACAGTTCAAGCATTTCTGTCTAATATTCTATAAAATGACAACTTTAATATTTTAGTAAATCTGACCATACATTTTGTCCCCACCGGGAGTTTGTCCATTTAGCAATTTATTCACTGAAATTAAATTATTGCAGTGTGTACGCAGACCTATTTGATATGAACATAGGCCTTTTCGGGGCTTACAGTGAACAGTGTGTTGTGTTTTGCCTTGTGCACAGGGAGTCAGCTGGTTGGAGTCACGCTACATACATTCTTCAGATACCTGCAGCACTCATGAGAGAACAGTGCACTTCTGAGGGAAGAGAAACACTATAAAGCTCAGGATGAATGGAAGGCACTGTTACAGAGAAATCCATTACATCAGCGTGATACAGGGAATTCTGATGCCGTTTATGCCGGTTTAAAGTGGCATTATTTCAAAATACAATATGTACAGAGAGGATTCATCATACAACAAAATGGCAACGTGGATGGAGTTGATTTTTTGACCTTGTTAGTTTTTGACGTGACAAAGGGTAAAAATCTTCAAAGCATATTTAATTAAATGCTACAGAGTCTTAAATATATTGGTGAAGGTAATATGCCCTTTTGATGAGATTATCTTTCACATTAATAACATCAGTGAGGTAAGTGAAGTTATGACAAGTGTTGTTTCAGTACAGATTTAGCAATAATATAGTTACAACTTAGTCTTAGTGGCATGAGACTCTACAACGCCTGTCGCTAGTAACTGTTCAATCTGCTCTGCTTTGAGGCCATACTCCTGCAGGACCTCCACTGTGTGCTCTCCAACCATAGGGTCCGCTTTAAGACAAGGCTCAGCGGGGGTTCTGTCAAGTACTGGCGCTGGTCTGGGACTCTCCTCTCCGCTTTGGTCTTTGATGAACGACCCCCTCTGCTGGTTGTGAGGGTGCGAGGCCACCTCTTCAAAAGACAACACGGGTGTAACGCACGCATCCGTGCCCTCAAATATTCTTGTCCACTCTGCCAGGGTTTTAGACGCAAATCGCTCTGTGAAAATGTGTCTGATTTTGGGCCAGTCACTGAAGCTCATCTGATGTGGTAATTCTGCAGAGTCCAGCTCCAAACCTGATAAGAAAACATGTGTTATTAGAGCAAGTAATAAGTTGTGTCACAAGAGGACTGCGGCTAGTTTTTAAGAGTTTTGCAAGGACACTTCAGTGTTTTTAAAGGTAAATGTGTCTTTCTCAATGGTAATGCTAACATTAACTGTGAAGCACAATACCGCCACAAATTAAATTAAACTTATTTACATATAAAAACAATGGAGTGTCTTTTATTTTTTAATTTACATGAATTAAAGTCAGTGAGTGAATATAAACTAATGAATTTGACATATACAGACCCTTAAGTAACTCTTTGTAGAACTGTGACTCAATAGCACCCACAGCCAAGTATTTTCCATCTGACGTCTGATAGGTGTCATAAAAGGGGGCTCCGCTGTCCAACATATTCTGGCCTCGAGGATTGTTCCACATGCCAATGCGATTAGATTTCCACACAAATGAACCCACATATGCAGCACCTTCTACCTAAACACAGTATGGACAAACAAAGTCTATTTTTAATGAATTTTGTCACAGTTAATCAGTGTTTTTAAAACAGCCCTTTGGGGGTGTAATTTTTTTTTCCTCAGAAAGCCAAAATCGAAACGCATTAGCAATTCTATTACTATCCCTCAAATTGCGGTGCGGTGACGAGAATGGATAGGTTTATTTTCTTATTCCAATGAGCTTATATTTTATTTTATGTTGCAGCCAAAATGGCAGATTTTTTTCTTTAGTTTCATGTCTTTTCTTTCTGAGCTTTATAGAAACCACTCATAACGTCATTCATCTACAGCCGCTTTGTGATAATCTCACACCAACCGCAGACAACCTGTCACTGGCAAATAGCAGCTTAATGATTGAAACAGAAAAGCCTCGTCTCTGTGTGGTTAACTGCACAATACATGGAATAGTTACGTGACCACTTAAGTTTGTGAACTATTGAAAGGGTTCAGCACATAATTACAAAGGGTTGATGGCATAGTTTGAAATAAAGTACACAATAATTAACCAACCAAGGAAAGGTAAACAAAAGTCAAACTCAAATGTTGGTGTAATGATGCCAAGTCTATAATCTAGAAATCACAAAGCACATTTTCATTTAGGCTTCAGCTCTTCTGAAAAAGTTCAGTAGAGCAGTGCCGTGGATCTTTCAGGTTCATTAAGGCCAGTACATGTCAAACACTGAGGCATTCAGACTTTGATCAGTGTTTTAAGTTATTCAAAGCTGCCCGACTCAACAGGTCAAAAGTTTCCGGGAAAGCTTTGCCTTTAAATCATGGACTAAACAAACAAAGTGCATTTTATATTGTCTTCATATTGGAACTACAACAACATTCCATCCTCACAATTCGCTCTTTGGTCTATATGTCCCAGCTCGGCCTGTCATGATAATTATTACACTGACTTATAGTTCAATACATGATAGATGGAATAATTATTTTTGGGGGTCGATATTTACAGTGGGTAATTTTTCTTTTTATTAGTGGGGAACATTTTGTTATTCTATGTACTTTTCATATGGGTTTTAGAATCTGGGGTTAGGATCTAGGGTTATTCTGTCATAAAGGCATTCAATATTATCGCTTATCGTCTATATTTTCTTCAGAAATACTTTAAAATTTGTTGCCGTGACAGGCCTAGTGCCAGCATCATCCAAAAATCTGTGCAACTGTAACGTCCACATTAGGCCTGGGACGATATTGAAATTTGGTGTCACGATTATTATGGCCAAAATAATTACGATTAACAATTATATCACGATAATTACTGTTGCTGACAGTTTAACATCTGGATATGAATAATTACAATTTTAATATTATGAATAGGCTCCATATTTAAACAACTGATGACGTATTGTACTTTTACAACAGTGATTGAGAGGAGATCATCAGGGAGAAGTAGTTTTTTCTGCACATTCTGGTGACACAATGGCGATTATCTTTGTTGGTGATTATAACGATTATATAAAAAGTGAAATGAACAATTATTGTCAACCCTTTCTATCCCGATAAACGATATTATTGTTTATTGTCCCATCCCTAGTCCCCATGAGCACACTTTGCTGACAATAATAAAAAAGTAAACATTTACGGGTACTTATTTAGACAAAGTCACAAAATCCCACATTCCTACCATACTGGCGTCCACGATTTGGCCTTTCCCTGACTTTGTCCTTTCCAACAGAGCCAGAACGATCCCCAGAGCACAGGAGAGACCCCCACCTGCAAAGTCTGCAACCAGGTTCAGTGGAGCGTACGGCTTTTCTGTGCTGCGTCCCAGGCGTGACAACAAGCCTGTGACATCAAAGGACAATCAGGAGAAAGGGAAGAACAAGTGCTCAGACAGACAAATATATCTGTGGTTACTACCTGATACTGCAAGGTAATTTATGTCATGTCCAGCAGCAAGCGCTAAAGGTCCACTTTGGCCATATCCTGTCAATCGAGCGTAGATGAGCCGAGGGTTTTCTTTAAGCAGCTCTTGAGGTCCAAGCCCTAGTTTTTCCATTACACCTGTGGGTCAAAAAAGTCTGTAAACTTTACTGCACATATTTTGAGGTAATGAAATATGGTACATAATTTAAACTTGTTTATCTTGTACTGGCTGCTATTTCTGAAATCGCTCTTAAGAATGTCAGGAAAAACAGCTATTTGCAAGTCTAATCACCCTGAATAATAAAGGGTTTGTGCACTTCTGACCTTTGCGATATGGTTCAAGGACGACGTCGGACTGGACACAGAGCTTCTTGAGCAGGCTCACACCTGCGGCGGTCTTCAGGTTAATGGCCACAGAGCGTTTCCCTCTGGCCTGTGTGTCTACAGTCATGGCCACCTTGGTTCGGTCAACACGGATCACACTGGCGCCAAAGTCTGCAAGAATCATGCCACAAAATGGCGCGGGTGCCAGACCTGCCAACTCAATAACTCGAACTCCAGCCAGAGCCATGCTTCAAAACCTGAGAAAGAATAAATAAGAGAGGAATAAATAAAGCATTTAAAAATTCAGCCAGCGCAAGAAAGCAAGACCTTTGGAAGTTTAACCGCTGTGCTACAGTGTTATCTATGCCACCTAGACTTTAGACTGAGAAGTTGAAAGGCAAAGGCCATACCTCTGCTTAAATTCAGAGTAAAGTAAACTTGACATAACTATAATAATGTAGTTCCTGTGTTAACTTAAGTTCTTCTAAAATAATTAAAACCTAGGTATAAAGCCTCACCTGCTTGAGGATATGAAAATACGGAAAGGAAAAGGCTGCTTGTTTAAAGTAGGCGGAGGAAAGTGCATCATGTGACTTTTCGCTGTAACTCTGGCTACACACTAAAAGTGCTGGATTAAAAATAACCCAGCCTGGGTAAATTAAAACCCAGCGCTGTGTCACTACTGGACCAATACAACTGACCAAGCATCCAGAGACTGTTGAGCATCTTTTTTGGATCTGCTCATACTCCACATTGTTCTGGAAAGACTTCAACAGATTCACTGGACATCTTCATAAGGACTTTGTTTTGAAATGGGAGAATGTAGTATTTTGTTTCTTCCACAAGTGAACAAAACATGAAACGTATTGCATTATACATTTGCTTTATTGGCAAAATTCTACCTGCACAAGTGTAAATAAAGCAATCAAAAAACACATTTTTGCACATTTCTATAGTAATGCTCTTTCTTAAATAAAACTTTTAAGTGGCTCAACTAACAAAAAGGTTATGAAAACAATCACTGTGAGTACAAATTACAAAATATTAGAATGTATGTAAGATGTAACGTTTGTATACAATCTTGTACAACTCTGTATACTTGGAAAAAGGGGGGTTATTTTAACTAATTCTGCCAATCTGGATGAGACCTCGCATATGGGTCGAAACAAACGAACATACAAGTTTTCTCACTGGGGTCAGACTGGAGTCGAGCAGCGCTGTTTCTTTCCGTTTCTTTCCGTTTCTTTCCTAATAAAAGCAGATTTCTTACTTTCCTGATGTTCCTCCGTTGTGCCAAACACCTGCTCGCCTTATTTTAATAGAGTTATTTTAATAGCTCCATGGGTCGAGTTGAGTTGTTTGTTCCATGTTTTGTTCGCGGACACTTCCGGGTGAACCTTACGTGACCTTGAAAGGACTTCTGGGAAATGAAGTTTTCAAAAAGAAAGGAGGATAAGATTAAGGACGTTATCTGGCATTTCTTGTGAGAACCAATTCACATCATACGCTTCACTCTCACTCCATGTAAAGTGTGTTTGTTTCCAGTAAGAATTATTTCATTAGGCTAATCAATTATCGGCAAAACTGAAAATGTAACACTTTCAAGAGACATTTTGGGTAAACAGCGTCAGAGCGTCAACGTTTCTGCTCTTGGATAGAAAAAATAGGAATATATGTCTTGAATCTAATCCTAATCCTATCAAAATATCATATCCATTGCTGTAAATTTTCTTTTTTCTAGCCAAAACCCCAAATTTGTTGTATTTCAATCCCTTTTATCCTCTTATTCAAACTCTTTAAATTATTGCACAAACCCAAAAGCCTTGAAAACAAAAGCACTATGTACAGAATTTGAAATAGAAAATGTAATATTGTATTTATTTTTTGGTCTATATTTATTTAATACATAATGCCATGTGAATGTGAATGTAAAAACTTAAGATTCTTGCAATGTTATTGTTTATACCATTGTATATTTGAATTTATTTTTTTTTTAAATGACAGAAAAAATAGTACACTTCCTCTTGTATTCCTTAGTTTCTGCTTGGATAAAGAAAACATTTGAAACAGAAATAAAGTTTGGATAATTTACTTAATCAAATACTTAGAATACAATAAGTTTTATACACCAAAACTAGTGGGAGGTGTCCGTGGTTTTAACTTAGAGCCTCTTCACTGGGGCATAGGTCAGCCCGGCCTCTTGGCACGATGCACAGTCCAAACAGACTGGGACGAGCATCCTTCTGGGGTGTGTCTGGGGAACATGACATCATCCCTATCTGTAGTTCTTGGCCTATTTAGTTAGTTTGGATAGATTAGATAGATTGGAATATCATGTATTTGTCTTGACATATATCTATGAGTCTCACAGCTGTGGTCGCAGTCCTTATCCTCACGTGACCTCTAGTGGTTATACAAACCAGCTGAGCACAATTATTTATCCTAACAGAACCATTATATCCTTCTAGTCTTACTTATAGTTTTGGACTAGTTATAATTTGGCTGCCATCGTTCTGAAAAATGTGCAGTTGGCTATAGGGCCTTATGCATGCCTTAAAATGAAACGTGATTTTTTTTATTGTAAAAAAAAAAAAATAATAAAATTAAACTAAAGCATTAGTTGTAAAGGTTAACTAAAGGTTATAATATGTAAACAGCCAAGTGAAGGTAGGTTTTACATGTCTGAACAGCCTATTTGAATAAAGCGCACTGAACTTCTGCACACAGTCTGACTCGCTCTTGTCTCTCTTGGTTTGTACTGTAGACTGTATGGTTTGTACGTACAGTCAAGGTTCCAGGTAGACTCCAGTGTACCCCCAAAAGTGACTCTACAGCTCCACCCAGAGTTCAAACCTGTTCAAACATACCTGCAGAAAAACATAGATTCTGTATTCAAAGTAGTAAAGTATTGTACTTAAATAGAATTTTTAGGTATCTGTTCTTTACTTAAGTACATTTTACAGTGGATACTTTTTACTTTTACTTCACTACATCTGAGAGTAGCATCTGTACTTTCTACTCCACTACACTTTTAACAGGACTGAAAAGTAAAAAAGTACTTCTCAGATGATTTGAGGGGTTATTTTGATCATGTTTGTGGTAACATCCTGACTAAAGTTTTTGAGGTCTTTTTTTTACATCTCCCACATGTTACATCTCCCACATGTTAGTGCCATATGAACCATCTCGCACTCTGAGGACTTCAGGGACCGACCTCCTGCTGGTGCCCAGAGTCAGGACTAAACCAGGACTAAGCCAGGACTAAACCAGGACTAAACCAGGACTAAACCAGGACTAAACCAGGACTAAACCAGGACTAAACATGGGGAATCAGCATTTCAGTTTTATGCAGCTAAAACCTGGAACATTCTTCCTGAAGATGTGAGACAGGCCTCTACTTTGACAATGTTTAAATCCAGGCTCCAAACGGTTCTGTTTAGCGGCATATGACTGAAAGGTTTTCATTCTGCACTTTTCTTTTTTAATGTTCATTTTATGATGATTATTTGTGATTATTTATGTTTTGATTTGCTGTATTGTGATTTGAATGTCTTTCTTATTCTGTAAAGCACTTTGAATGAGTTTGTGTATGAATTGTGCTGTACAAATAAACTTGCCTTGCCTGCACTTGTGTGTGAATGTGTGAGTAGTTCCTTAATATAAAGCACTCTGAGTGAATAAAATAGTCTCTGTTATCTCTGTTATTGGGCCTGTTCAGATGAACTAAGATCAAAATTTTCTATGTCACTGTGGTGACATGACCTTAGAGGGGAAGTTACTGACGAAACAGGAATCAAACTTACTAGAAACATTATGAATCATGTATAAATGTGTGAACAAATATAGAAACATATGCATGGTGTTGAATCATGTGAAACATCAGTTATCATTAACCAACGTCCTTCTTGTAGTGTGAGTTTCTCTTCAGTTATTTGCTATTCCTTTAGGACTTCACCACCAGCTTTTTCTTTGAAAGCTGCCTCTATTAACTGTGAAAAAGAGAAACTTATGTGTTATTTTTATTTTTTAAAGTCAGGTCCATATGTAAAAGCTCACTTGAAATATGCTGGATAGAACCCAGTCCTCCATCGATTTCTATTGATAAGAAAAACTACAAGACATGTAAAAATACAGATAAAATATGGTTCAATTGACATTAGCTAAAGAGCTTAAAGACCATGCGGTTACATCTGCTAACAAAGAGACAAAGAGTTCCACCTACCCTGAGGATGGGGTTGTATGTAGGTGACAGGTGATGTTTGAGACCCCCATTCCTGTTGAAGGAAGGATTTTCTTTCCTAACAAAAATAGCTTCTTTAACTCCCCTCTCAACCCATTTCTTTTCTCTGGCTAAGATCTGTACCTCACTATCTTCAAGGAGCGGTTATAGTGGCTTTAAGATGGAGATGTACGGCGGACTGGGGTCCAGAGGAGCTCTCGCGGCGGTGTTGGTACATTCTCTTATGGAGTGGCTGTTTAGTTTCTCCAATGTAACACTCACTGCACTCGTCACTGCACTCGTCACTGCACTAAAAGGAGTAGACCACATTTCTTTGTTTATGGCTCGGGTTTTTTTTTTTTTTTTTGTTATTTCAAACCTACAAACACTTTAAGACAGAAACTGGTCCACCAAAAGAACAAAACCCCAAACCATAAACAAAGTAATGTGATCTGTGGAGGCTCGTTCAGGCTGAAACTGTAAACAATAGATGTTTACAACGGCTTGGACGAGCAGCGAAACGTCTTCACTCCTACAACTTTTTGTCCAGTTGACAGATATAACTTTGGCTTTTACTAACACTTGAGAAAGTTGACTTAACACTCGGGGAAGTTGAATTAACACTCGGAGAAGTTGAATTAACTTCAACTATATCAACTCTGGCAAATAACTCCATCTCGGACCCCCGTCTTAAGTAGTTAAAATGACAATTTTTGTGTTAAAAACAACTCTGAAATATTTTACCCTGAAATTTTAGCCCTCCAGTTTTTGCTGTGCACAACTTAAGTGATATTTTTAATTCAGAATATACCTAATTAATGATAGGGCTTGATTGAGCGTACTTTGAGGCTTAAGTTTAATACGGCAAGTGTGAGTAAATCCCTAACAAATAAGCAATTGATCAACATGGTTAGCCTCATAATAAAACCAGAAAATTTAATTAGGCTAAAAATGACTTACGCTATGCAGTTATATGAGGTAGATTTTTAGTTTGGGTAAAAAACAGTGGATTTGATGTAGGCCCCTGCCCTCCATCCAGAACACAAACTGTCACATGGGTCAGAATACTACGTAAGTGTGTCCTGTAAAGGTAGGTGGCTGTTGCACATTCCAGGGGTCTCGAAAAAAAAAGCTATTTTTTGACATTAGCACCTGCTCCTCTTTTAATATCTCTCGTCAGCTATTACACAACCACAGCGCCGAGGGCATGTGAGTTAAAGATGCACACGGGAAAACGTTCAAAGCTTTCCCTAACACATTTATAAACGATCTAATGTGTAAAACAACAAAAATAGCAGGTTTCTTCCTTGTGTGACTCTCATAAACAATAAAACTGCAACTTGATCCAAATGTGTTAATGGAAAAGAGGAAAATGTTCATTGTTTTTTTGTTGTCAATAGCTATATCAGATGCTTGGATACTTGGCTAGGATTCAGTTATCCATGGATGAGTGTTCAGAACTTAAATGTATTAGAAAAAAAGGCCGCAGCTATAAGACTGTAATGTGATTGCCCTCTGTGAAATGGTGCGGTAGTGAGTTCTAATGCTTTGTTTCCTGTATCCTTTCGTGTGGAAACAAAAACATTAGGAAGAGAGATTATCACAAGTTTGTGGCCCCGAACATGATACATCCTGTACTGTAGATGTGAATGTGCTTGCTTTTCACAAAATAAGATGTCAAACGCTCCTGGTTTGCAACAAAGATCTTTAAAATTATTATTATTTTGCATTCCTGGTTGTGCTTAATGCTATGACTTGCATGACCAGCAAGCAAGTAGTTTGAACCAAGGGGAAACTGTGAGAGCTTAATTCTGTGCAAAAAGTTGCAATATGAAGGCCACAAACAGTGGTTTGAACTGTTTTGACTGTTGCACAATGGGCTTCTGTGAAACCGTGTGAAAATGAGAACATTTTGAAGGACAGATGATTTGGTGAAGGCTGAACGAGTTTCAGTTTTATTGGCATTGAAGTTTATACAAGTACGAGGAAGTATGAGGAAGTATGAGAAAGTATGAGGAAGTATGAAGAAGTGCAAGGAAATATGAGGAAGTATGAGGAAGTAAGAGGAAGTATGAG
>KN482976.1:24593-53554 GCA_000787095.1 Periophthalmodon schlosseri | reverse complement strand
AAGAAAATGAATTTTAAAAGACGTAAATTGTTGATATTATTATGTTATGTTATTATGTTATGTTATTCTTGGCTTTATATTGTAATTAAAATGATATCCTTGATTCTATATTCTAATTAAAAGGGGGTGAGAAAAATATGTTTTATACTTCTACTTCTTTTCAAACGTAAAAAGCTGCACCATCATTTATTTTATTTGGGTTATTTGTGTCGGCGTTTTGCATATTCAAAAGAAAGATGTCCACAAAAATACATTACAAGTGCAAAGCTTTCCAGTTTTTTCTGCATAAACATTATCCAGATTCCCTTGAAATGTGTCTGTTTTTAGCTAATGTATAAAACCAATAGCAGTAATTATCCCATTGCTTTTCTGCGTCTGAACATTGTGCACTGAGGCTCTGCATATGGCACAATTTAAACAATCCAATTACACACGGCTTACTTCGCAAAATATACGAGGGGAAGTGGAAATCAACAATGGCAGTGTTCATATGCTCACAGTAATCGCATTATTGGTCTAATGTAACCAGCACTGACCAATCAGGATGTTTACATGTAGCCTTCCTGTTTGTATGACTCTCGCTCGCATTAGTGTTTGAGAACAGACCTGCTCCTGTGGTTCACACCGTCTGCCGTTTGTGACCTCAACACACCGACCTGCCGCCAATTATGGAGGAAATGCTTCTCTCTAACCAAATCACTGAATTATTTTGTGCAGGTAATTATGACTCATGCTAACAACACAAGATGGATGGTAACTTTGTGAGAGGGAGAGTTGCTTAAAGGTGCAATGTGTAATGTACTGGTCTCCATGGAGATCGTAACGCTTTGCTAATGTAATGAAGTAAAAGTAGTAAAGTACTGTACTTAAGTAGAATTTTTAGGTGTCTGTACTTGAGTGCATTTTACAGTGGATACTTTTTACTTTTACTTCTGCTTTACTTCTACATTTGAGAGCAGGTATCTGTACTTTCTACTCCACTACATTTTTTATCTAAACTTAAAGTAAAAAGTACTTTTCATATGATTTTAGGGGTTATTTTTACCATGTTTGTGGTAACATCCTGACTAAAGTTTTCAAGTTCAAGCTTTGGCTTTGAACAAACAAAAATAGATGAATGAAATTAATGAATGAAAAATTAAGAAATTGATTCATATTGTTACTGTTGACCAAAATATATATAATTTTTAATCAGTATCACTACATTTAATACTTTAAACACTAGAGTAAAATAACTTTTTTTTAATACTTTTTACTCTGAAAGTACATTTTTTAACGGGTTCTTAAATACTTTTACTTAGATTTTTTAATGTGATACTTTTACTTGTACTTGAGTAACTTTTTGCCTCTGTATCTGTACTTTTACTTGAGTAACAAAACTGAGTACTTCATCCACCACTGGCCAAGAATATTCCACATTTTGGCATTAAACTCTACGTAGACAAACATTTGACACCACCAGGCAAAGTTATAGGTCGGATCTGCGGAGAGGCGAGCCCGCTCCCAGTTAGAATGGATATTTTTCAAGGCAATAAAAACACCTGTAATTAAATACAAGCGAAATTAAATTTAACGACGTGCTGTGGAACCTTCCAGGCAAAGCAATAACATCATGGAGACGAGCAGGTGGCAGACGCTCCGTCAGAAAAGTTACACAATGCACCTTTAATCAGCTAGTTTTATTTAGTGACTGTTGTGTTATTCATACTTATTTTTAAAGTCTGTTCATTCTAAATGGTTTTATTATGATGTTTAGGGCCTTCCGCTTGAACGTCTGAAGACCACAGGTAAACATGGTCTATTAGAGCAGATTTATAGTCCGTGTAAAACAATGCTGTGTGATTTTTAAGAGTAATATGTTTTATGGGACTTTCTTTTGGTTGTTATTGCCTCAAACCGCTGCCAGCCTGTGTTGATTTAAATGTCTTCTGAGAGTCTACAGGAGCAGTAGTCGTGGGTCTGTATCCAAAACATCAGTACAGTTAATTAGGTACAAATAAATGCTCATGTGAGTATTTCTGTACTGCGCCTATGGTGAAATACGCTGCGAGCACAAAAAAATAAAGACATTACAGCAAACTGTGCCAATTGTGCTAGATTCGGAAAAGAGACAGAAAAGAAAAACAAAATAAAACATCAAAACAAGATGTGGCTCAGCGGAGCTCGTTATATAAGCCGTCCCAGACACATAGGCTTAAAGGAGCCTAGCATTTGTATAGAAGGAAACACAAATGAAGGTAAGCAACAAGTACTTTATGTTACGGGGGTTTTAAGTGGGTGTATGCGACATAATGCAAAAGGAGTGTGGTTGTCAATAGTGGACCAGAGTGGACAAAGTGAACTAAGCAGTGTATTACTCCAAGTCTGGTCAGTAAAACTTTGGTGACGTCCATTTAAATGATACATTCTGGAAAGTAATAGAGTAACTAGCTGCAACTTAGTAAAAGCATGAACAATTGAATAAATAATTAGGGTCTAATTGTGTAACTTATATAAAAGGAGTGGAAGGGGCTGTCCTCAAACCTAAGGGAGACCAGAGGGACCAAAACGTACTAATAAAAGTGAAGCACGACAGTGTGCGGGAGCCTTCGTAAAATCTTTCAGTCAATCGAATAAATAAGAGCATTTATTTAATTAATTCATGTATTTAAGTACTTACAAGTGGACAAATACTGTAACATTTCTACCCTTGAATCCTTGCTGCGTGTAGAAGAAGAGTTCATGGTCCATTGCCCATAGCTCCAGAGTAAATGTGTTTTCTTATCACACTTTTTCAGATACAACAAGTGGGTTTTCACATGCAGGTGGTCTCACTTCAAGAAGTGAAAGAAAGGAGCATGTTGAAGCTTCTAATCAAAATAAAACCTAAACTAATGCAACTTCAACTTTTGGTTTCCCAGTTTATACTTTTACCCATTTCCTATTAAAAAGAACTCTTGTAAAGTTGTTTTTTTTCTTCAAATAAAACAGGTAACACAGAAAGTAAACATTTCTTTTTTTATATTTTCAGAAAAATTAAAGAGATGGCAAAATTGAACAGCTTGAGCGTCCCAGGGGCCTTGTGTCTGTGGAGCTCCACAGCAGGTGGTGATCTGTCTCCAGAAGCTCAAAGGGAGCAGAGCCTGGGAGTAGACTGAATCTCAATATGAATCATCAGAAGAATGCAGTGGTATAAATAGTGCGTGTTTGATAGAAAGTTATCACAAAGTATAGGGATCAGCTTAGGTCTTTTTAATCAAAATGTCCACTGTGAAGCCTGTGTTGTTAAAAGGATGTGGTTTGGAGCAGAGTTCAGACTTTGAAGGAGGAACTTTGACTATTTTTGTTTACCACATTATGAAAACCACACTTTAAAGCTAAAATCTGTACAGGTAGATATTGTTACCAGTAGGTGGCAGCTGTTAAACCCATAGACTGTATATATGAATGGACATAGCTAAGCTGCCAGCCGCTGCGGTCCAAATTGGAAGTGATCATAGGCTGCGCTTCCAGCTCCATCGACTCTGGCTCCAAATCACTTTACATCAAAAAATGGTGACCCCTCCTCTGTAATTGCTGCTGTGAGCCTCATCATTTTGGTCTTAAAATGTTCGTATTAACCCGCTCAACATGATCCTGAGGTTTTTATCTCTCTATTTTATGAATCAAGATATGAACATTAATAAGAGACAAATCAGCTGCCCTCTTTCCCCAAGGTCGCTCCTGCTATTAGCAACAGGTTCGATTGACAGCGTTGCTAAGTGCCCGTTTCCTGCTAAACCAGCGGTGCGGGCGGGAAGGGGCGTTACCTTGAACAGCCTCGTTCCGGATTGGCTCTTTGGTTGCTATGATACTCGTGGTCAGCTCCAAATTGGCCTCTATAACTGCTGGCCTCGATAAGCTTCATTTGACTGGAGCCGAACTCTAGGGGTGACATCACACTCCCTTAGTCCACTTCTTTACACAGTCTATGGTAAAACCTGAGGTGGAGATGGACTGGTTGAGGCGGTTAATGGTTCTGCAGCTCCAGTGGACCAGTGAGATTTTAGGTACATGTAGCTGATGCAGACAGAGAGTGCGTTACACCTTACACCGTGCTCACACTGAAAGCTACAAAAGCGTTTTCCTGCGCTTAGTTTGTCCTCGTGTTCTCTCCAGACTTCTAGGGGAAGTTAACCACATGCTGCGGTAATTAGAAGCGAGTTTAGTGCCTCAACCGAAGCCTCACATGTGTCTGTCGCCACGGTGATATCGCTCAACATTTGCATAAAGTTGACTTCAGTTCAACTCTGCTGGGCTCAGATCACTTGGATGGCGCCGCTCTCCTCTCCACTTCCTCTGGTCTCCACCGTGCTCCAGACCTCCACAGGAAACGAATGGGAGCTGGTTGTGTCAGCGCGGTGTTAGGAGGTGATTGTCTGATAGGTATAGGTCGGCCGTGATTGGCTGATGATGACAGACGAGTGACAGGAGGTAGGATCAAGGTTGAAATTACAGTCTTTATTAAAGGGAGATCTAGTGAGAGATGAAAAGTGGGAACCAAAGTGGGGAAGTAAATAAAGAGGATGAGCTGTGTTGTGGAAATTATCTCTAAAATAATACCAAAACATACAAGAAGACTGTCTATGTTGGTTTATTACGTTTGCACCGGTAAACAAACGGTCCAACTACTGACAGACAGAGTTTCTGCTGCAGTGGGATCAGATCAATGGGGTAACAACACTTAAATACTGTGTGAGATCCGAGCCCTTCCACAAGTACAATTTACATTTAGATCAGTCAAGCATTTGAGCACAGCTACGGATGATCAAACAACAGACATGTGAAAGAAAACAGCAGACACGTAAAGACTAAAAGATCTGACAAAGACTAGTGTGGCTTTTAACACTTCTTGCAGTGTATCTTGGACAACAGAAAAACAACACACAATACTAAAATTTCTACCACCGCTGTCAGTCGCACAAAACAATACAATACAATACAATACAAGGAACGTGGCCAGTGACACAGACAGCACAGAACTAGGAGTGTGCCATGACTTTGACAGAAAGTAAACTAAACATATTGATATAACTAATTTATATAATTTTAAACCTTTCTCTGGTAAAACACATTCATGAAAAGTGACTTCAACAGAAAAAAGTTTCCACCATATACTGCATGCAGCATCTACTCAGGGGTGTCCAAACTTTTTTTTTTTTTTTACTACGGGTCACATATAAGAACATATCTGAAGCAGAGGTAAGTCATTCAGATGGGTGCATTTAACACAGCTTTGACAGAGCCATCATACTAATAAGACTTGAAACATTAATTTTAGGTCTGCCAATTGGATGTTATTGATATAGTATTAGAATTACTTCAATTTGCAGCTAGAAGTTCTGCCTGTGCTCATTTGGGCCAATTCAGCAGGGCTAAGAAATAATGGCCTGAGGGCCGCATTCGGACATAGTTTGGTCAAATGAGTTGAGCTGTAGCGATCTAAATAATTTCTGATTCTGATTTAGATATTCAAATTTATGGTGATGAATCGATACTCTCAAAATGTCAACACTTCTACAAATGTTTGTTTATAACTTACAAGTACATGGTCAGCAATTTTAGCAGAAAGTAAAAAGTCCAAAACACAGGCCATATTTAGGACTGACTTATTCAATACATGACAGATGGGACAATCATTTTTGGGGGTCAGTATTTATCGTGGCTACTTTTTCTTTGTACAACTGGGGAACTTTTTGGTTATTTTTCTGTATTATGAGGATTTGAGCTGCATAAGGCTGAATTATGAACTTTTATGACTCGTTATAGTTACAAACTAACTACTTAACTGTTACATTCTGTTATTTTGCTCTTCATATAATATTCTTTTTAAATAATTTTGAACATTTAGAACATGTTTTGAGGGATAATTCTGCTTTATGGTTTCAATATTATCGTTTATCGTCTATATTTAGTTCTGCAATGTATCGCGCTTCAAAATGTGTTATTGTGACAGGCCTAGTCGTATCCATTGACCTTCCTCCCTTCTTCACTTCTCTCCTCTATGTGACAGCGGTGTGGAGGGGAACTCCCTGTAATAAATAACTGTACAGGGCTTTTACTGGCTGCACTAGTCTGAAATGACTCACAGTGCAGTGGAAAATCCATATTTTTGGCATGGTTATCTCCGTGGAAAATAGACCTTAAAATGGTACCTCTGCGCTCTCTTTATTCCCGTGCATTTGTCACAGACTTAGAGAAGCCCTGTAGGTCCAATATACAAGAAATGAACTTGGAAAATCTGGCGAATATACTTTGTCTGGAGAAGTGGCGGGAGGGGCGTTGCAATCGATGGGGTTCAGGGGGATGAAAAATTAGCACAGTTGCCTCAAAGTCCTCAAAATGGCACCTATAAACCGTAAACACAAACCCAAGGATACATATGAAATAGTATAGTGATTGGTTGGCGGTTCGATTCCTGCTCTCGACCTAAAACATCATCGGTTGAGCGGTCAGATCCGCTGACCCACGGGTTGGCGGTGCGATTCTACCTCCCACGGATGAATGCCGTTGTTGTGTCCTTGGGCAAGACACTTAACCCACCTTGACCCCTGCGTGTGTGTGAATGAGTGGTTCCTTGATGTAAAGCGCTGAGTGCTTTGAAGGTGGAAAAGCTCTATAAATATTCTATAAAAATGTGAATATTTACCATTTAAAAGTAACAGTTTGACATATCCAAATCCGCACATGTGCACTTTTTAAAGGTTTACTAAAACTGAAAAAGTAGACCATTTCTTTCCTATATATTTGATCCATCTTCAAACGTATTTTCCCCAATTTTATACACTCTTCACACAGATATTTTTGGGCTACACTGACAAAACCTGACCTATATTGTTAGCTCCATCACTTCCGACAGCAAGTTTTGATGATAAACAAAATCACAAGTCTAGCAGCCAGAAAACCTGTCAGATCTGAAAATGAGAGAGACTTTTAAAGGTCAACACTGCTGCGGCATAACAGGAAATGTGTCTACAGAGAAAATTACAAACTCGGAAGAAGCTAATATGACATAAGACATAATAACAACGCGCAGGCTGTATAGGGGAAAAACTGTTGCCAACTTTCACATTAGCCGCCAAGGGTTGTGCCAATGTGCCCAATGCGCTTCAAGTTGGGACATGAAAGAAATGTAAATAAACGACTTATGGTTGATGGTGATTTCTTAAAGGGCCCATGTTACACTATTTTCTAATCTATGTTATAATGTTGTTTCCTCATCACAAACACACCTGGAGTTGTGTTTTGTTTCATTCACACATGTTTAACACACAAACTCTGCATATTTAGTGTTGAGTTCTTCTCTCAAACAGGAAACACTGTGTTCCACCTTTGATGTCATGCTTCTCTCAAACAGGAAACACTGTGTTCCACCTTATGATGTCATGTGGTGATACAGGAAGTGCTCCACTGTGTTTTTTTTTAACTCCACACACCTTCACTAGAATCATTTGGATCATTTCAGACATGTAGACAAACTAATAATTAAGAGATTACTCAAACATGTGTGAATGAAACAAAACACAACTCTAGGTATGTTTTCGAGGAGGTAACAAAATTATAACATGGCTTAAAGATCACAAGAGTCAATTTTGCATAGTATAAGACTTTGAAAGAACCCACTTGTGGCTTTAATTCCGTCTTAAACATGCTTTTGTGAACGGAGCATTTTTGAAGCTCAGGGAAGATGACTTTGGATTTAGTGGATTAGGGGAACAAGCGTGAATGAAACAAAGCGTGAACGAAACAAAATACAACTCCTAGTTTTTGATGAGGGACAACGGTGTAACATGGTTAAAAGCTCAAATGTTCACTATAGTTTCTAAAAATCCACAGAATTTTCTCCTCAAACAAAGTTGAAACCTGCCAGGCCTGGTTAGCCTCCACAGCTTCCACGGGTCCCACAGCTTTGAATGCATATTTGGGATGATAACTGTAATAATAATCATAATTGTAATAATCGGAAAAAGATAATAACTGATTATACAAATTGATCTTGAAGGTAAACCTCAAAACTAACGCACAATGACCTACACACTATTGCTTTCACATTTATTTCTATGCCTTTACTTTAGTCTTCTTCAGGTTGTGGGCTGTATCGTCCCCGTAGGGAAATATGTCCTGTGCAATTGACTCATCCTTCAATACCGCTGTACGGGAAAACCTGTCAGGAGTAGTGCGTCCCACAGTGTAGCGCCCAGGGAACCACCTCCAGATCTTGAGCCAGGACTACCTTTGCTGGAGGATTTGACCTGTTCTGCATGTGTTAGGTCTGGTTTATGATTGATCAGTCAACAATCTGACGCATTTACGTGTTCTACCTGTGTTTGGGTGGTTCTCCTCCACATCAACCTTATCCAGTTCTGCACAAGATCGGACTCTCCACTAAAGTTTGGATCAAATTAAGAGGACAAATTTCCCTTTAGCAACAAGAAGTGTCTTAACCATAGACTGTATATATAAATGGACGTAGCTAACCTGGTAGCCGCCGCGTTCCAAATAGAAAGTGATCATGGGCGCTCTTCCAGCTCCATTGATTCTGGCTCCATTTCACTTTACATTAGAAACTGTGGCTCCTCTCTCTGTAACTGCTGCTCCCAGGCTCGTCATTTTGGTCTTAAAATGTTCGTATTGACCCACTCTACATGATCCTCGTATTTTTTTTTTCCGCTATTGTGTCAGTAAATCAAGATATGAACATTAATGAGAGATAAATCAATGGCCTTCTTTCCCTGAGGTCACTCAACAGGTTTGATTAACAGCTTTGCTAAGCACCCGCCCACTATTAAACCCTCAATGCGGGCGGGAAGGGCCGTTACCTTCAACAGCCTCGCTCCTGACTGGCTCTTTGGTTGCTATGATACTCACGGTCAGAATTCCAAATGTGGAACTCGGCTCCAAATTGGCCCCTATAACTGCTCCAGCCTCGATGAGCTTCATTTGACTGGAGCCGAACGCTATGGGTGACGTCACACTTACTTAGTCCACTTCAGTCTATGGCCTTAACCCAATTGTGTACTGGTACATTTATACTTTTGAAACAGATTAATTAAACGTTCTACTGTAACTGCAGTCAATATGCCCCGAAAAAGTATGAATGGCATTTGCATAGCGTTCTGAATCTCATAACTTGGCATATTTGCTGCTTGGTTTCTCTAATTAAATCATCATGTTTTTGTATTGACACACCGTTTCCCCTAAAGCACTTTCATATCTGCCTGTGTGCAGCGGCAGTAGCAGTGAGTTGACTAAATCTAACACTATCACTTCTTAAATACAAAAGTCCCCTGCTGCTCTCTTCTCCCTGTCTGTTCTTGCACATCTAAAGAGTCCCACTTTTCTGCTGTCACTTGTTTTCCTAGATTTGATTTTCTCTCTGTGCCTCCACCTGTCTGTGTCATCTCCCCATCCCTTTAAGCACACACTTCTCTATGTGTGGAGTTTTGAAATAATAACTTCCTGTGCCTTTAAGAACGTCAAGTGAATGTAAAGCATATGGTGGCTTCTTTCTCATCTGTCTATGTAAGGGACGCATGCTCTTCAGGAGCCTGCAAGTCCACCATTTCTGAACAGTGTTGAGTATGCAGAGCTGTTGGCAGTACTACACTGTGTGATTGATGTACGGGGGTAGTTCTTCCGGGCTTTGTGTACTTTCAGTACTTTTGAAGGCTTCGCCCACAGTCACCTCAGCCACAAGTAATAGAGCTGTGCTTCTTGAAATGTGTCTTCATGTTGAGTAAGTGTAAGAAAATTTGAAATATGTTGTAAAAAAAAGTCATCAGTAAAACTATCTTTCACTTAAAGGTCAATGCAAAATTGACGATTTTGAACTATTAATAATATTATAATTATAATATAGTTCCCTGACCAAAAACATGCCAGGAGTTGTATTTTTCATTCACGCTTGTTTAATTAATCCTGTTTACACTCTGCTCTGAGCTGCTGAAATCATGTTTTAATTTTCCCCAGATTATTATGTCACAGGTAGAAATCCTGCACAGTCAAACTGCATTAGCTACAGGTGTGTCCTTATGTTACGCTTCCTGGTCACTGGATGGAGTCTGGATGGAGATGTAGTTTTTTTTTTTTCATGGTTCATTCTCACCAGGAGGTGGCGTGCTAACACCAAATACAATTAAGGGTTGCGCAACTGAGTGTTTTTTCTATTCATAGGCATTATTTTAAAAGCTGAAATGCCAAACCAAAGGTACTCAACAGCATGTTTAAAGATCAATAAGAGAGTGGCATTTCTATTAAACGAGCTGTACCCTTTTTTTTTTTTGTTTTCATGTAATAAAGTATAGTTCTGCCCCAGTAAACATATATTGTAAAAGCTGCTCTTAGGGTCAAAATGAGACCAAAGTATGCTGTGTGATGCTGGTGCACTGTTAACATGCTAGTTGTTTGCAATGGCGTGACAGCAAAACTGTGAAACATACTTATAAACTCATCATGGTGAACAATTGTGATGCTCAGATATCATTAAGAAGGTGAGAAATATGTGGGCCACCACTGCAAACTGTTTAAGATTATCTAAATTCACATTTTTAAGACAGTAAAAAATAGACACAGTGACTTAAACATATTATTTCATTATAAAGACACATTAATTTATACATTTAAGTATAAACTGCATTGTGAAGAAAAACTATGTACTGTTGCATCAGATTCCCCTTTAAGTCAAGTTAGCATTTAGAACAAGACCTGTATCGAAAAGGAAAAAAGTGAAAAGCAAACTGACAGTGACAGCAATGCCAAAAACTGGCAAGGACTTTGAACAATAAAAGAGAGTAGCTCAACTGTGACAGCCTGTGGTGCAAGGAAAAGCTTAACACCCAGAAGGCCGCTTTAACTCCAATGCTGGCTGCATGTGGAAAACAGGTGGACCAGTGGAAATAAGACCAAACACATGGACTAAAACAACCAGAAAACCACCATACCTTAAAGCACCACTGCTTAACATTTCTGCCAAAAAAAGAAAGAGACTGAAATAAAGGCATTGCAATGTTTATGCTGCACTGAGAAAATAAGAAAACATTGAGAAAAAAAATAAAAAATACACCCCTGCTGTGATGGGACTTTTTTCTCCACAGAACTCACTTGTGACTTTCCTGGTAAATTGTCACCTGTCGCCATGGAGATGTTCTTACTTTGCCTGGGATGTTCCTCAGAATGGCATAAAACTGTTTTATCTGCACTGAGAATGTTCACAAATGAATTTTCCCTCTCATGCAGTCATGCAGGTGGAATCATACATATGTCAGGTACTCATTTCACTAAAACATACGGAACGTATCATTAGAGATTCAGATTTAGCTAAAAGTCATACATCAAAACCTGTCATATGCATTTTGAAATGTAGGCCTATATATCCAGAAATAGAGCTGTAGAATCAACGTAAAACATGAAGCCTATATTTAAATGTAAATCCAAAATGTCTCCCCATCTCCAAACAATGACAGCAATTGTGTTATTTTTCTTTAGTTGCTCTCTACTGTCTACGTGTTGAGCCTGAAATTCACACTAAAATGTTGCTTTATAAAATGTAAATGTAATAACAATATCTGGGTTACTAAATGAACTTAACTGGATCCACATTTTGTCCGATTTGAGCAGTTTCTTTAAGTAAAAAACCTCAAGTTTTGGTGATGACAGACCAGGACATTTATTTAGTGCACCAAGGTCAGGAATGACACATTTTGGTGCACAGAGCTGTTTTGTATAATGGCATAATCCATCAGGTGGTGTTTGATCTAGGACCAGCCAGGGGCCTCACGGGGGCGTCAGTGTGGACATACAGCAAAATATATCTTTACTCCATATGAATGTAAAGTACGCCACATAACGCACAGGCCACTGTTCTTATCACGTGTTCACACCCATGGGTAAAGAACAGGATTAAGCTGTGAACAGTTTTTTTTAAGATTCTCAATATTGATAAAGATTTTATATATTAAATGTAACTAAATTCTTGAGGAAAGCACTTAACATCCCTCCCGTTACTTTAAAATGCAATGTCACAATGTATTTAAAATGCCAATAGTTAATTTACCCAGTGAGGTCCCCGGTGGTCCCCCAACCCAAAGATCAGAGGATCAATTGCTGCTCTGTCTTTGTGTCCTAGACGAGACACTTAACTCACTTTGTCTTGTTAACACTGACAATACATTAAAAGTTAAAATACAGTTAGTTGTTAGCAAAGACCCCCGCGCTATCAGTCGTATTCATGCTGTTTGTACATGTGGTAATGCCTGGCTGTGCGCTGATCATCTCCTGTTTTTGGGCTTATCGTGCGGGCTTCAGGACACGGATAGATCAGGCCAAACCAACCAGGAAATGCTAATCCGCTTTGTGTTTCGCAGGAATAAAATAAAAATGAGAGAAAATGCATTTTTAAAAAGAGCATGAATTAAACAGATGAATTCCCAGCCTGACTTCAATTCATAGTCTTTCTCTCTTTGCTCTAGATATGTAATTGTGAGCGTATATCACAATGTAAAAAGATGTATGTCAATATCTCAGGTTGTCTGTCCCGTTTGGGTTTAATGGATTTGGTTCTTTTGAAATGTCTACTAGGAAACAGGTCGGCTGGACCCCATCATTTCATCGTCTGCCTGAAAGTGACAAAATTACCACAACTGCTAGGTTTTTGATGTGATGTTGTTATGAAATAAAAAGTTATTGTGCTTTTGTCTGTGCCATAACACCAAGCTTTCATTCTCAAGTAATACACTGGGTTTGGCTGGTAGATATTTTCTTCAATGGAAATAGAGCGTCTTTAATCTCAAACAGTTGTTGCTTGTACATTCAAGTTGCCGTCTGAGAATGCAGTCTTTCTTTTTTTTTTTTTTTTTTTTTTACAATTTAATGTTTTGTCTGTTTCCTATTTCTTACAATTTGTCATTGAAGGTCTCGGGGACGTCCAGGATGTCAGTGGTGGGACGGTAAGGAAGAGGAAGTCGAGGTAGTTCAGGAACAAGCACCTGATCTGGGGCAGGCTCTGAATGGATGACAAACAATCGCATGATCAGTTTTAAAGAAAACTATTATAAAATATACATAAAAGATGCAAAGGTAGGTAGTAGAGGTATCTGTTGGTGGTGTGCATTCAGTTAGTATAACATTTTAACAAAGCATGGAATTTGAATGGCAAACATTTGATTTTAAGAACACCAGAACTGAAGAAGCGGTTTGGATGAGCAGCGAAACGTCTTCACTCCTGCAACTTTTTGTCCAGTTGACAGATTTAACTTTTGAACTTAATGTTTTGTTCTGTTTATTCTTGCTTTTAGACGTGCTGTTTTCGCTCGAGGGTGATAGAGCCCTTTTGGGGAGTATATCTCACAAGAGCCGCTTCGGACCCTTCAAATGGGGCACTATGTCTGGCCTTAGACACTGGAAACGCCCCCAAATCGACCCTAAAGACAAGCAGCCGGTCCCAATTTCCATTTTGTGTGAGCTGGACTATTTTCTTAACAATACTTCATAATACAATCACTGTGGTACATTTGCTCTTACAGCTCAATAAAGTCCTGAATCAATAACACTTTTGGGCCAATTGAAGTCATAATCCCAGCGGGCTTTGTCCCAGCTCACACATGCTTCTTTTATCAGACTAAACTGTTTCCAGTCTCTATAGGTTTGTATGGAGTTAATCTTATTGACCACACATATAGTTAGGTCTGGTCCTTAAAAGTCCCTAGATGTTGGGTATTGATGGTTGTGGAGTTTAAAAAAGGCACATCTGTTACATTACTGTGTGTTATAATACATTCTTGTGAAAACTGGAAAGGTAAAACTGAGTATATATATAATTAAACTATAAACAACTCAAGATGAGACTGTTTTCATGGGTTTCAAGCGTGGTCCTCGGTTCTGTCATCATAGTTATTAGGTTTAGGAATAATTTTGTTCTCGCTCTAAAAATGTCATCTGTAAATACTCAAATCTGCGCATCGCTGTGCACAAAAATAAACAAAAAATTCTAAACCTGCCTCTGTTAACTATTCAAATGTATGTATTTTTATGTCAAGGATGTACAGGAAAATTGTTTAATTTTAAAGGTGCACTAAGTCACTTTTCTGATGAGGGGTCTGCCACCTGGTTGTCTCCATGGAGATGTTAATCCCTTTGCAGGAATTTCCCCCTGTATGGCAACAAACATAATATCTATCTTGCATTTATTCAAGGTATTTTTGTGTCGATAATACCTTGAAAAACTGTGAATGGGATTGCCTCTCCTCAGATCTAACTTCTCGTCTCCATGGAGATAGGTGCTTTTAATGCCGTGCTGTGGAACATTCCAGACAAAGTATTACATCCACGTGGAGACATGTGGCATACCGTCCCCAGTAATGTTACATATTGTACATTTAAACTGAAATCTCACTCAACTCATCCTTTATCCGTGACATTTGTTACAGTCTCCTATATAACGTTACAGTTCATTCGAAGCCTCCCAAAAAGCCTGCAGAGACTTGTGCGTTCCCGTGTCCTGGCCCAGCTACACAAATACGCATGCTTCATTTTTTTGTGTGAAGATGAAATTAAAGAGAGGTCAAAGTTCACAACAGCACCATCACAATCTTCTGAGCGTATGTTCCCAGTGTACGGCTAACAAAACACACACAGAACCAGGCTCCCAGCAAATAATGAAAAATGCACATGACTCACAGTGGACATCGCTCATCTGATGGACAGGGTAATTAAGATAATGAAGTGTAAATGCATTAGAGGCTCTATTTAAAACAGCCACTTTTATTAATGACAGGAAGAGTGAGTTTTCTGCTGTGTCATCGCGTCACACAAACTTGAGCACGATGGTAGTGTCATCGGGTAATTCAGATTCAAACTTTGAGCAAATGGTGTCATTTGTCTCAACCTTTTGCAGAGGTCAGTATACAGGATCTAGCACAGATAGGCTCCAGGAATCCTAAAGAGGAGCTACACGCTGCTGCAAAGTGATTTAATAAGAGAAAACACAAAAACTTGTGGAAAGTAGCAGAAAAAAAAAAAAATCACAAAACTCACAAAAAGAAGTAAAAAAAAAAACACAGTTGTCACACTGAGGGTAACCTTAGTTTCTCATATAGCAGACTCCTGTTCAATGTGGCGCGACGGGGCTATTTGACGCATTGCACTCTCCATAGAACAGGATAGAACAAGACTCCACCCACTTCCCTCTGGACGGGGTACAGGGACCTATGACCTCTGCCCTCAGGTTGGAGCATAGACTTTACATATAAATGGATATAGCTAATGTGCTAGCCTCCACTTTCCAAATGCGAAGTGAGCATGGGCACGCTTCTGGCTCCAACTCAACTCAAATTCTATTGAAAATCTGTTGCCCCTCTCTCTGTAACTGCAGATTCGTCATTTTAGTTTTAAATGTTTGTATTAACCCGCGCTACATGATCCTGGTATTTATATTTTGCTATTGTGTGCATAACTCAAGATATGAACATTAATAACAGACAAATCAAGCGCCTTCTTTCCCCAAGGTTGCTCCCGTTAGCGTTAGCAACAGGTTTGATTGACATCATAGGTAAGCGCCTGCTTTGGAAGAAGCCCGATCCCCTCAGCCGTCACATTTTAGAACAAGAGGCCCCTCTGAGTGCACTCTGTTGTCTATTGTAAAATGTTGCAGTTTTGTCTGTTTATGTATCTGTCAAAAAAGCTCTAGGTTTGAGGAGAAGAATTTCCCCTCAGGAATATTAAAGTCTAAAGTCCAAAGACGTCCAGAAGTGAACGGTGCTCCAGCCCAGTGCATTCTACTGCTGTGTCACTGGGCAAGACACTTCACTCTTTGTACCTCGAGTGTCTATGCAGATGTAGATGACTGCTGTCGTATATAAGAGCCTATAGAAGCAAAATTTACCTAACTGTGACTTAACTGTGCAGTGTGGTTGAAGTGTTTTGCTCAGCGACTCAACAGTACACACTATACCGGAGCAGGAATTGAACCGCCAACCCACTCCTCAGCAAATAGATAAAATATTGCTTTGCATTGCTTTGAGGCGACCATCTCTACACAAGGATTTTCTTCATGACCTTTAGATAGAGAGGCACGGCGCTCGATTCTGACAGACCTGTAGATAAATTGGTCCTCATATTCCTATTCCACCTTTTTGAATCCTATTTGCTTCAGTTTCAGAGCACCATCCATCTCTTCAGTCACTCTGCTCCTCCCGATGGCCTGTCAGCTGCCTCGGGGCGCCGCAAAAATGTACAAATCACATCTATACTTGCATGAGAATGAAGAAATACAGAGACAGGTGCGTTAATGGTTTTATTTAAAAGGGTTTCCGATGGTAAAGCTCAGGGCAGATTGAAAGGGGCAGGTCATATTGTTCCTTTTGGGCATTTTAGTTTTTATTCTGGGAAGTATTTTTCTCGTTGTTAGAAGATGGTCTGTGTGGTAGCTCACAGGTAAACACAGACTCAGATATAGATTACTAATGACTCTTCAAGGGAGAGATTTCAGAATTTAAGACAAAATAATAACAAGAATTATAATTTCAGGGCAGAAAACAGTTTATACTTCTATATTTAAAAATTAAAAATGTCATTAAAGGTTCACTATGTAACTTTTCAGGTGGAAGGTCTGCAATCTGTCTCCATAGAGATGTTAGTATTTAGCCTGGAATGTTAAAAAGTATGGCATTACACTGTTTAATTATAGTTTTTATTGCTGAAAATAACTAAAAACATGCAACAACATTTTTTGGGAATGGGCTCGCCGCTCTACTGATGTGACCTGTAACTTGGCCCAGTGGCATCATCTACTTGTCTCCATGGAGGTAAAAAGGTTTAATGGCATATTTCTGAGCATCACAAAGCAATAACATCTCACCATGGAAACGAGCAGGTGGCAGATCTTCCATCTGAAAGGTTACACTGTATGCCTTTAAATAAGTGACAAAGGTAGTGCCATCCACAACAGAACTGAACCCGCTCTATGCAGGGCAGTATGGTTTGGTGACCTTCCACGGTGCATTAGTGTCATTAGCTATAGGCATCATTGGGTTGCTCCAGTTCTGATTTTTAGCCATTGGCAGAAAAACAAAAACCACATGGCAAGAGAAACAACTCCAAACTGAAAAGGAAAGTCAAAGCATAATACATGGAGCCTGCGATGTGGCAATGGCACATGTCACTAGGCTTTTCTGGCAAAGTGTTACTACATTCACCCTTAAGCTACAAGCCCACAGAGGAATATAATTAAACTTACCTCAGATATACCACTGTGGGGTAAACGCTAGCTCAGGTGTTCAGGCATAAACAAAAATATGGTAAAACTGTGTGAAAGACAAAACAAGCCAACAGCTAGAAAACAACTGTGGCAAGACCAGTGGTGATGTTCAAGAAAAATATATAAAATAACTAAAGTATAGCCAAACAACTCCACTGGACATAACAGGTCACACAGGTCTGTTCTATAACACAGAGGCAAGGTTCCATTTTTAACAAACTGTATATTAATTTTACACAATATTAATTTAGTTGAATGGAAAGATGCATAAATAGTTCTGTACATTTCATTAGTTCAGCTCAAAGTCCATTACATGACATAAGTGAACATTGGGCTGAACAGGTCGGACCCATGTTAATGGGGCAAAAAGATGAACAAGGCAGGCTCCAGTCAAGAGCCCACATTCACAAGGACAAGGCGACGGCTTTAGCACCCGCTCCTAGGAGTCACATCGAGAAATAAAAAGGAAGTTACAGCTAATCCTACAGCTAAACTGGCATCGAAGGTCTGTAGCTCCAGCAGACCACTTTAGCCTCTCAGGAAGGCGCATTGCGGGGCTTTAACAGCAGTACCACAGCTCACATCCCAGCGATCACGTAACAGAAGAGAACTAAATGGAACAACTGTGTTAGCCTCAAACTAAGTTATTAAAGTTAACTAAAAGAACACTAAGATACTACCTGGAAAGTGGAGGAAGCAGAAAAACACCGATTACAGATATTTACCAGTGGTTTGTGAATTAAATAAATAATATTAGGCAGACAGTGAACATTTTGAATATGGTTAAAAAATTGCCAGATAAGAGTTGTCACAAAAATACTCCATACTAACTTTTTGGGGCCAAAGAATGTAATTTTTTACCCAAAATAATTACAATTTATTTGATGTTTCCAGTGCCACGTTGTCTCATACTAGTTCTAATATAGACCATTCTAAAATTAAGGAAAGGTCTGACAAGTGTATCAAGAAAAATAAATAAAAGAGTATCTAGTTTTGTAGTTTTAGCATCTAGGTATGGATTTTTTTTATTTACAAACCTAATTCTATACAAAGATGCAAGAATACAGTTCATCACGGCTGGTTGTATATATTGGTTCTATATATATTGGGTACTCTTCTTATATAACACTGCATTTGAGGCTTGTAATGTATTTAGGGGAGATAATGGAGATAATAGAAATTAGATGTGGTGCTAACATGACGACACAGACAGATATACAGGAGGGTCCTCGGCTCTAAGAGGTTTCTCCACAGCGTTGAGCCCAAAACAATTTCTCGCTCGGCTGAGTCCAGTTGCTTGTTCTGCAATCTGATTAACTCAAGCCTTGGTCAGCGGAGGAGGAGACAGGAGCTAGGAGACAAGGAGCTAGGAGACACAGAAGAGGAGGCTCCTTTGGGACATGTTCACTCTATTGCAGCCACTCTATTCCACATAACTGATCCTTTAGTTTAGTCCCAGTGAAAGGACTTGTTTGTTAAGGTTATTTGTGGATTGACTGGTAAAGGCCGACAGGTTAATAGACTTAAGTTTAAAATGCCATATATAATGACAATGAAGTACCACGATGATGATATAAAACACTACATCATTCACTGCTTTGTAAACAGAAATATTTAGCATGTGGCCCTGAGTTATTTTATCTTTTGCAGTGATCAATGACTATGGTAGACATATCATCAAGCATCTACAAAGCACAAAGTCAAAGTACTTTACAGAATAAGAAATACAATAAATCACAATACAAACAACTCAAGACATAAATAGTCATCATAAAATTAACATTAAAAGAGAAGAGTGCAGAATAAAAACCTTTCAGTCATATGCACAGCTAAACAGAACCGTGTGGAGCCTGGATTTAAACATTGTCAAAGTAGAGGCCTGTCTCACATCTTCAGGAAGACTGTTCCAGGTTTCAGCTGCATAAAACTGAAACGCTGGTTCCCCATGTTTAGTTCTGACTCTGGGCACCAGCAGGAGGCCGGTCCCTGAAGTCCTCAGAGTGTGAGATGGTTCTTATGGCACATGTGAGACATGTACTTTGGTGCTCGTCCATGGAGAGATATGTACAAGCAGAGCTGCTTTAAAGTCTATTCTCTGAGCCACAGGAAGTCACTGCAGAGACCTGTGCTCATACTGATGTACTGCAGCTGTCTCACAGCTTGTTTTTTTTACTAGAGGCCAGTGAGCAGGTTGTTACAGTAGTCTAACCTACTGGAGACAAATAAGCATGGATAAGTCGCTCAAAGTCTGGTTTAGACAGTACACCTTTGATTTTTGTAATGTTTTTTTATTTTATCATTAGACAAGACACTTCACCCACCTTGCCTATTATGAATGTGGTGTGTGAGTGGTTAGTGGTTATCGGAGAGGCCGATGGCACAGAAGGGCAGCCTTTGGGTGCTTTGAAAGGCACTATATAAATCCAAAGTGTAAGGAAGAGGACATGCAGATCGATCTTGGGTGAGAGAAATAAACTAATATTTCGGAGCATTGAAGTTGTGCAGACCAATTTCTTTTTTTCATACTAATCCGATGCATTACTATTATTAGGCTGAAAGTGTTGAGATCATTACGTAAGACCCCTGACGTAGAGCGACCGTAAAAACAAAGCCAGAGTCAAACGTCACGGTGACTTTTAGCACTCCACTGTCCCCTGCACACTCCCTCACACTTCTCTGCACACATTATTATTTGATGACAGAGCTTCTGGTTTCCCCTGCCACTCTTTGTAAATACGATCCTGCTGTGAATAATTAAGATGGAGATGGAGAGGTGGGAGCCCAAAACAGCAGGTTAGCCCCAGTGTTGACTATCGAGGCAGTATACACAGCAAAGTAGTTTATATAAGAACCAGAATCTGGGAGTTCTGTGTATTTTTACCATCTGGAGGTACTTTGATCACACCAGGAGTCACAGAGTCCTGTCCAAGTGCCGCCGATGGACTGAAGTATTTGCTTTGGTGTTTCACTTCAGAGACAGACCATGGAGGAGCTACAGAGGAAACTGGACCAACGCTACGAGAGCACCAATCCCAGGAAGGTAGTATGACTTTAGATGTAAATGAGTCAAGTTGATAAATATTTCAGATATATTTTTGTGACTGTGCAAAATGTGTTACTTTAATGATAATCTTAAGATAGTCATGTTTTGAAAATCACAAATATGTCATAGTTTGGGAACAAGTCTCTGTTTTGGGGACCTATCTAACAACATTTGGTTAAAGTTTTTTACAGAACTGATTAAAAAAGTTACATTTTTACATATATTGTGTAGCAGGTTGCTAATATAAAACATAGGTGCACTCCGTAACTTTTCAGATGTCTGCTTATCTACATATGTTATAGCTTTGCCTGAAATATTCCTCAGTACGGCATTAACCGCTGTATTAAATTTGGAAATTTCTGTATTGTAATTTCCTGATTATGTCCAAGGAGGTAGAAAAGTTTAATGCCATACAGTGGAGCATTCACGGCAAAGCAATAACATCTCCATGGAAACAAGAAGATGATGGACATTCCACCATAAAAGTTACATATTGCATATTTAATAGGCTTTCTACATTATAGCCTATTGTTCACAAAATGCATTCTGGGAGGTTTTATGAGATAAACTGTAAAAACGTAAAGCACTTTTGGATGTAAACTCTGATACATACTGTATTACTGAAGAGACACTGGAGATTGGAAGTGGCCTGTATAATTGAAAACATTTTATCAGTGGTGGAAGAAATACTCAATTTTGTTACTTAAGTAGAAGTACAGATACCGGAGCAAAAAATACTCAAGTAAAAGTATCAGATGAAAAAATCAACTTAAGTAAATGTATTAAAGTACCCATTTAAAAATGAACTTAAAGAGTAAAAAGTAAAAGTATTTCACGCAGATTTTCAGATCTAATAAATCTTCAAATGCAGTGATTTTGATACAGATTTGTGCTGAATTTTGTTCAGCAGAGACAACTGAATTCATTTGTATATTTTTGTTTGCTCAAACTACAAATGTGCTCAAAATAAACCCTCAGCCTTTTCAGCAGGCAATAATGAAAAATACTTTTTTTTTAACTGGACTGAAAAGTAATATAGTGGAGTAGAAAGTACATATACCTGCTCTCAAATGTAGCGAATAAACGTAAAATATATCCACTTTAAAATCTATTTAAGTAAAGTACATATACCTAAAATGTATACTTAAGTGTAGTACTTTACTACTTTTACTTCGTTTCATTTGTTAAAATGTAAAAGTTATTGACATTATGAGTATAACTTAGGACTATAGTTCTTTAGTCGATTAATCAGTCCATGGTGTCTTAGTCCACCAATCATTTTATTAAGATTATAACGATTTATTTTGGACAACAGCAGCGAGGAGACGTGAGTGAGTAGTATTTTTGGATATTTATATGTAAAAAGGCAGGTTAACCTCATGATGATACACGGTCTCTTAGTACTTTTTTTCTGCACAAATAGTCGTTTTTGCATGAACTCCCGTGCGTTTTTTGTCTTAGTCTCGACTACAGCCCTAGTGCCCTTTCATATTTTCTATGTTTCTTCATTTCCAAACTGTAGGTGCGGTTCAAGTTGGCGTCTTCGTACAGCGGCCGGGTGCTCAAACACGTGTACGAGGATGGCCAGGAGTTGGACAGTCCCGCGGAGAAGTACCCTCACAGTTTTGTCCACAGGAAAATCCCACCCAGCCACCTGGAAATGGACCAGTACTGTGGCTTTGAAGACGGATCCGGGGGAGACCACCAGGGTGCGCTGTGGTTTATACTCATCTGATTGCGTGGGCGCAGGTGTGAGATGGGAGAAAGCATAGTAATACAATCTCCTGTAGTGAAATAGTGGAGGTGGATTTCCATAAAATGATATCCGTGATTGGCTCTACATGTGTTTGTGAAATTACACCTCTCTGAGCGACGAGAGCATGATGAATGTGGATGTGATTATGAAATGAGCAGTCGTGGTGCTTGAATAAATGGAACAACAGCTACGTAACTGTAATGATGAAGATTGGGGCTTTCAGAGGCAGATTTAATGCACTATTTTATAAACTGGGAAACGGGAAAATAACGTATAAAACAAAGAAACTCTCTTTCAAACGGAAATTGAATTCTGTCAATTGGTCGTGAAATTTCAATCTGAAGGTGACTGAGAAGCTAGACATTTATTCTACTGCGAGCTAGATTAGCCCTACCCAACGTACTATACCTTCAGAAACATCTTATTCTCAAAAAAATGTCCAAGATCACTCACTACCTTTAAAAAAGTTTCAACAATGGACCACTCCTGGACGAATAAGGGATTACACCAACTCTTTAGCCAATAGCAGCACAATGGCAAGAGTAGCTCAGTAGTTAGAAATCTCACTTTGTTATATAAAAAATTGTAGTAGAACTCATGCCTCTTCTCTCGAACTCTCGGACTAACGCAGGAGAAGTTGATTTACCATCTGTGCGAGAAATATGATAGTAGTGTCCATTCCAGTCTAGTGCAGTCCAGTTTGGCCAAGGTTCCATTGTAGGGAGTATTATACCTCGGATGATGTAGGCCAAGATAACAATATTCATATTCATTTTCATGCTCTTATTTCCTTCATTAAAATGTACACTACAGGCTAATCCTCCAGTTACTCCTTATCGCAAACTTTGGGGAAGGCCAACTCTGAAATCAGATCCTGCTCCAGGAAGTTAGCGATTTGTAAAAAAAAAAAAACGGTTGGTGAACTTTCAGAAGTAGCAAATGGCTATTCATGGATTTCAGGCATAAGGATTCCTTCCTGATTTGAAGGATTTGGCATAGTAATGATCCTCACTTGTTATAGCAGTTCAAAGTCAAATACTTTATCTTTTGAATGGGAAAAGCTCATCGTTAAATCCTTTAAATTAGGAAGGAACCATTCGCCTGAAACCACAGACTGTATAAAGAAGTGGACTAAGGGAGTGTGATGTCACCCATGGCGTTCGGCTCCAGTCAAATGAAGCTCATCGAGGCTAGAGCAGTAATGGCGTCGAATTTGGAGCCGAGATCCATATTTGAAATTCCAAATATGGAATATTACAACCAAAGAGCCAACCCGGAGCGAGGCTGTTTAAGGTAACATCCCTTCCCACCCAAAGTGCTGATTTAGCAGGGAGCGGGCGTTCAGTAATGTTGTCAATCAAACCTGTTGCTAACACGAGTCGGAGCGACCTCGGGGAAAGAAGGCGCCTAATTTGTCTGTTATTAATGTTCATATCTTGATTTACACACAATAGCGAACTAGAAATACAAGGATCATGTTGAGTATAATATAAAGATAATTGAGTGAACATTAGTGATAAAAAAATGTGTTCTAGGTTCCAAGTTGCTCCAAATTGTGATGTTTTTTTTTTTTTTTATTTTGCCTAGTCCTACAGTCAATGGATTTGTGAGGGGCACAGTCTGGAACACAGAGTACGATTCCTTCCTACTGGCCCGGGGTCAAATTCGCTCCTTTAAAGTGATTCTAGCTGCCCACGCCCCCAAACCATGTGACCTGCCCCCACCCGACTATGCCCAACCGTGTGATCTGCTCTATCCTTTGTCCGCTACAGCTCTAGATTAGACCCTCCATGTAGGTTGGTTAAAATACTCCCGTTATTAAAAGGTGCACTGTTTAACTTTTCTGGTGGAGGGTAATCTACAAGCTTTTTCAAATAGAACTCTCCACAGTTTGATGAAACTGAAAAGCAGTTTAATCTACAGTTTCTCAATTGCTGATATGGGATATAGTGTCAACACTGTTTTGAGTTGTCTGTGTAAACCCTCAGTCGTCCCGGTAGGTTCCGTAGCGAAAGAAAATTCAATTCACTCAACTGGACAAAAAATGTTTCAGCTGTTTTCTTAGATTTTTTTTTTTTAAAATTATCTACGCACATCAGTTTACATTCAGCCCAGAACTTCATTCAAACTTAGCTGCTTGTCGATATTGTAATCACCTTTAAATATGCCGTTTGATTCTAGCATTATACGTCTAGACATCCCGGTTATATTCAGCAGATTGTGCATAGTGATGTTGTTGTGTACTGCAGGAACCTACCCCCCCACAGGCCTCATCGCACACAGGATAAACGTGTACCGAGGAGTGGGGAGCTACAAGGCGGCTGCGGGCCAGAGTGGAGCCGACGAGGGAGACGCCAAAGTAAGAAACTCGCCTCGCGGCTTCTGCTTTTGTTCGAGAAAGAGCAACTCACGACACAATTGAATTATGATTTATCGGTTCCACTTTATAATAACTATACAGTAATACGCCTTAAAAGCATGAATAGAGACTTAACTCATAGTGAACAAATTGTTTATTGAAAATGATAGGTATTAATTATTAACCGTCCAGCCAAAACCGCACACTTTGGCAAAATTTTACAAAGACATGTGGGTCTGGAAACTATATCCTGTCTCCAGTTTACCTGTCAATCACATCTATCTGGAATCTTGACCAATCAGAGAAACACGTGGTCAGTTTGTTTCAAAACAAACATGGAGGCTTACGAAGAAAGAGTAACACAGAGGACTGATAAAGAGCAAAGATTTCTGCGGAATCAACAAGTGAAGCACTAAACATTTTTGTTTTTTTCATCTCAGGTAAAATAATTTTGTTCTAAATGATACGAGAATTTTTGAGAGAGATGTTTTCCCGTATTTGCAACAAATTAGCGGCTGTGGTTGGACCGTCCCAAGTTAGGACGGAGGTCACCCTCTATGGTCCGATTCCAGACCTTTCTGGAGTTGAACAGAATGTGGAAGGGACTGGCAAATATATAATGGGTAATGAAATGTATTCTCAAGAAAGATTTTGAGAATACATTTGTACATACATTTGTAATAGTTTTTTATAGGATTACAAGCAAGGACGTTTTACTTCATTCAAGTTTCAGCAAGGATTCAGTGATGATAAAATGATGATGAAATGAAAATTTCGAGTTGATTGCAGTTCTCATATTCGAGATGATGACATAACAAAGCTAAACAATGTCTCCTTTAGTTGGCACTTGATTAGTGCAGGATACTGAGAGGGAGGTCATACCGTCCACTTTATTATTATTTTTTTTAATAATACATAGCCCAGAAATGAGCGGCAAATTCATCACTTTTATTAGACAAGATCATATCAGCGGTCAGGTAGAGGAAACTGCACGCTTTAAAGAAGAGAGTTGTTCATCAGTTAGGAAGAAAAAACATATCCTATGACGCCACTTCTTGTCTCCATGGAAACATTATTGGTTCATCCCTGTAGTTACAATAGTAGAATCAATTATGTATTAACGGTTAAATTATTGAGTAAAATTCTTTCAGAGCACAGTGTTGGACTTTGGCAAAATCATCATATACACCAGTAATCTCCGCATCATTCGAGCTCCTCCCCGAAAGCCTGAGACAGAGAGACCGCACGGAGCACCCGCTGTAGAGAAGGACGGGCACCCAAAGGCCAAAGAGAGGAGCAGCAGCAGGAGGCGGCGAGCGGCCAGCAGCACCCAGCCATCGGAGGAGAGAGAGGAGAAACACGCAGAGGGCAAGGTAATGGGCCCTGGTCTAATGGACCTCCGGAGAGTGTGTGAGCTTTATGTGCATCTTCACTGACCATCTCAATATCACCGTGTCCTTCTGCTGGTGCGAAGATGAACCATTTTAACAACAGACCAAAGGGAAACGCAATGATTTTCTGACCGTATGTTGAAACGTTTCATTTGTTTTTCAACTAAGTCTTAATTGATATACTTGCGCCGTGTAACTCTTCTGGTTGGGAGGTCTGCCACCTTCTTGTCTCCAGGTAGATGTTATTGCTTTGCCATAGGTAACCCATGAAATGTATCTATTTTGCAACTATTAAATTTCTTAATGGAGCGGGGTCATCCCTTCATCATCGGCCTGTCTCCACCAAGATAGACAGGTTTAGTGCCATACTTTGAAACATTCCTGGCAATGCAAAGAAAAAAAAAATCATTCATTAAGACAAGCAGGTGACATACCCTCCACTAGAAAAGTTACTTAGTGCATGTATTTTGTTTAACCAGTGTGGAAGAAGTATCCTCAAAAATATACTCAACTAAAAGTTAAAGTATCACATGAAAAAATCTACTTAAGCAAAAGTAGTAAATTACTCATTTTAAAATGCACTTGAAGAGTAAAAAGTAAAAGTATTTCATGCACATTTTGAGATGTAATAAAGCTTCAGATGTATCGATTTTGATGCATTTTGGTAGTTTTATCTGTTTTTATTTGTATATTTTTGTTTGCTCAAATTATCAATTCTGCTGATAAAAAAAAATAAATCAGGTGCTTCCCTATAACAAGTGAATATCATGAAAATACCAAGTGCACTTTATTTTTGTAACCAGCAGCGTGCCTCAGACATTTGATTTAAGCCATATATTTACAGGATACCTTGTTATGACAGGCAGAGGCTTATCTTGTTTTTTATTTAGTTTTTTTTTAAATGTATTGACACTCACAATTAGTTGTGTTAAACTACCATCGTAGCCACACCTGCCCTGGTGACAGATCACTAGAGCTTTAGCTGCCACTTTGACCACCACAAATCACATTAACAGACTGATAGATACTGTAGCTACGTGTTTGGTTTTTCTTGCCCCCCCCCAAAAAAAAAAAAAACTATTAGTAAACAGTTAGATCACATTAGAGTAGGAAGTACAAGACAAGAGTATAGGTCATTTTTAATGTTCACAGAAGGATCCTTATTTCCCACAATGCCGTTCTGCCCTATATTGCACCCAGACCTTAATGTCCCTGTACTTAATGGACAACATTATAGTGCCATTGTGCTATCTGTCAACTCTCCTGATGAGTCCACACTTTTTCACAATGCCCTCGCAGCATATACCGCACCACTTACACCGTCCTGCGAGAACATAGGCTATCACCTTTCTGCTATTACTGCCCCTCCACGCTCCTCCCATGGCTTATTGTCAGGGCCCAGTGTTCTGTAGTCTCTCGGATTGTACGTTGTAGCATTTTCTTAGACCAGGAAATTCAACCTTTTTCATTATGTCTCCTCGCTCCAATGTGTTGCGCTTTTATTGTTCTTTCACAGTAATTGACTCCAGTGTTGTTTTTGTAATCTAGTTAGATTCATTTTTGCTCATGTTTGATCTGTTTAAAACTATATATTGCTAAACTGCATTCACGGCACATTGCTTTGCATTATGGCAGGTGCAAATAAATCAGATTATGTGAGTTCCTGTTTTGCAGTAATGAAATAATAGTTGATAAATATGGTGGAGCAAACTGTCTGCAAAGTTTGGATGGTCCCTGGAATAAGAATAGCTCCTTTTATCAGTTTAGATGTGATAACTAGCATAGGTCTACATACTGGTTTTTTGATACTTCGCAGCTGATGTCATTCCCTGGGCGGTGATGCTAACTGGAGGCACTACTCTGTCTGAAGCTCTGTGAGACTTTAATCTGAGCTCTGTTTAACACAATATGACCATAAAGAACTGATTTAGTTGGAATTAAATCTCAAATAACACACAGTCACAAATCCATTTTGTATCTTTTTTTTGAGTTTTCTAAAAACTTACCAGGCTGCGTTTGCTAATGCGTGCATTGTGTCGCCATGGTAACTGCCAAACATTCCGCCATAGGCATGCATGAATTACCCCCCTTCCCAGCAAGTCACTGCAAAATATCAATTAATTCACTTCACAGCAGTTGGTTTTGACCTTTGAAGGTTGAAGAGTCTTACCAAAGGACACAACAGCAGAGTCCACCAGTCTGAACAGGGTCGGAACTGCTGACCTTCTGGTTGGTGGACGAGCGCTTTAACGACTGTGCTACTGCCATATTAGACCACAGGCGAAGGGGCTCACTAGGTCATTTTTTTAGTTTACCTTTTTATTTTTTAAGTTGTCATGGAACTATTTAGAAGCTGTGGCAATCAGTTGTGTTCTTTCTTGGCACTAAAATGGAGGTTATTTATTCATAAATAATAAATATGCTTAGATAAAATGTGCATAAATCTTTTTTAAACAACTTCACTCTGTAATAGTGAAAAACACAAGCCAAAAAACAATCTATACACTCCTCATTGTACTTCCCCATTGTCGGCCAACTCCTTGTCCTGTAGAATGAATGCGCAGTCAGCTGTTCCCATTGTAAATCTGTATGTAATGAGCAGATGGCAGTGAAAATGGCTGTCCGGCTCTGCACTAACCTGCCATCAAAGCCCTAAATTAACTCTTCATAAGGGCCACATTGTTCTGGTTCTATAAAGTCTGTTTTATTGCATGTAGGTCAAAGGTGCCAAGCTAGCAAACGCTGCTCCGGTGTGAACTGAATGATGACTGTTGTGTTTTCCTGGCACATGTTATTGCCTGTAAACGTAAGCATATAACTGAATAATGGTCATGCTATTTCACCGAATGTAAAGCAAAGCAAATCCTGGCATAACTTATCTAGCAACGATAACGTTTTTGAAGCCACGGATCCCTTATTCGTATGAAAATATCCCAATAACACTGTTTTGACAGTTGCATCACAATAAAATTCAGAAGTTTAAACCGTGTTTATGACCAAATTTGGATGAAAGATTAATTTCTCATGGCCCTTATTGGTTCTTTCCATCAACAGTATTGTATGTTTGGGATTGTACCTCCTAAGAAACTGTGCATTCAAGTATTGATCAATGTTATCACAATTTTTGCAGACCCCACTGAACC
>KN482976.1:7841-24515 GCA_000787095.1 Periophthalmodon schlosseri | reverse complement strand
AAACCTAATGATTAGACTGATAAAAGTTGATGACTCCCCCTTTACCCGCATTTTTCAGTGGTACTTCCTGTATTTTTGTATTTTTCTTTTCCACAAACTGCCTGTTGACTGAAACTAATAAATATTTACCACAGGTTCTATCCCACCAAACCAAGTAATAATTAGCTTGAAAACCTGTCATATGCATTTTAACGTCCTAATCTTCCCCTGCAGCCCCCCTTTGATAACTCCCTCTCTCCTCTGCAGGGCTCAGACAGCTGTCAGCAGTGTGGGGGCTCCGGCTGTGCTCCCTGCTCCCTGTGTCACGGCAGTAAGCTCTCCATGTTGGCCAACCGCTTCAACGAGTCCATCAGTGACCTGCGCTGCCAGGCCTGCTACCCCCTCGGCCTGGAGAGGTGCCAGTCCTGTTCTGCAAAGTAGCACAGCGTTTAATCTGATAAAGAGACGGACGGTGACCGAGTGAATGAGTGAGAGAGTGTGCTCTGTGTGGTACTGCTGTGTCAGGGCTGTCTCAGTATTGGTCAAATCTGTTCATTCTGAAGTTTATGGCATATAATCCAACCTTCATTTTGTCTTTTTACATTCACAAACTTTGGTTCTTTTTAAGTTAGGAGATATTGCCTCGCCTTGTGTATAGCACATAAGTTTAATGCATAGACTATATATATAAATGGACATAGCTAACCTGCTAGCCACCGCGTCGCAAATGGGAAGTGATCATGGGCATACTTCTGGCTCCATCGACCCTGGCTGCAATTCATTTCACATTAGAAAACTGTGGCCCCTCTGTCTGTAACTGCTGCAGTCAAGCTCGTCATTTTGGTCTTAAAATGTTCGTATTAACCCGCTCTACATGATCCTGGTATTTTTATTTTGCTATTGTGTCCATAACTCAAGATATGAACATTAATAAGAGTCAAATCAGCTGCCTTCTTTACTCAAGGTCGCTCTCGCTAGCGTTAGCAACAGGTTTGATTGACAGCGTTGCTAAGCGTCCGCCCCCTGCCAAACCAGCAGTGCGGGCAGGAAGGGGCGCTACCTTCAACAGATTCGCTCCAGATTGGCTCTTTGGTTGCTATGATACTCGCGGTCGGAATTCCAAATATGGAACTCCAAATTGGCCCCTATAACCGTTAGCCGAGCTTCATTTGACTGGAGCCGAACGCTGTGGGTGACGTCACACTCACTTAGTCCACTTCTTTACACAGTCTATGGTTTAATGCCGCTGAAACACGAATGAGACGCAACCAGCGAAGTTACAGGTCAGATCTATGGACAGGCAAGCCCACTTAGAGTAATGTTTTTCAATGTATTTCTGAGCAATAAATCATTTATAATTGAATAAATGCGGGTTTATTGCCATACTGTGAAACACTCAACGGAAAGAAAATGGTGGTAGACCCTCCACCTGAAAGGGCACACAGTGAACCTTTAATCATCACTAGAGGTTACAGAGTGCACCATAAAAAAACACTGAGAGATTGTGACTTTGCAGCACAACTAAACGCAATTACTGCAGCGAACAAGTTGGTTTATAAGACAACACATAATCACTTCTTTGTTGTGACATTATTTGTGGTAGAAATAAAGCAGGTGTAGTTTTTATAAGATCCATGCAGATGTTCAGGTTTATCTTTTCATATGAATTCTTACTTTCTCTCCTTTCTATTTCAGAATAAATGCCTTTTTTATTATACCACCACAATGTAATGGCTGTTCTTTCGTGACATCAAAACAACTGGAAATGGACACAAGGGCATGCATGAAATATGTATGTGGATTGTGGATGAGGACAAATACGTTTTAAAAAGGAACTTACTTAAAAGACATTTTCTTTGTTAGGCTTAAGCTGTTCATGTGATTTATTATTATTTGTAAGTAAATAATAAAATTCTTTGTGATTAGTTAAAGCCACAGTATGTACCTTTCTAGCCAAAGAGTAGATTAGAATAAAATGTTTTTTGTTTTGTTTTGGGTTTGCTTTTGCTCTGAAAAACATAAAAATATGCGTCCTTACTCGTCACTCCTTACACCTCCACAAAAACCTCCTTCTGCTTGTTTCCATGGAAATGTTGCTCCTTTGGCTATAATCCCAGAATCCACCTCCAGAAAGTTACATACTGTACCTTTAAGTGAAACTACTAAAGGCTCAGAAGGTTGAATAATGATATGTTTTGTACTGATGTCTGTCTCAGGAATAGCCAAGCTGTTGCAAATCTAGATATATTTGGTCAATAACAAATAAATATATAAAACAGTGCTTAATGCATTCATCATTTCTGCAATCACTGCTCATTTCCATTCTCACATCGGTCGGGAATCACACAGTCTGATGCAAAACACAGGACAACGCTCACAGTACTCATCACTGTGAGGCTATTGTAACACAATATACTAGATACTGGGGGTGCTCATCTGCAACACAGATGAGTTACACTGAAAAACAGGGGCTCATCACTGATCCGAAGGTTGGCAGTTCGAAACCTGCTCTTGACAAACATCATTGGTTGAGTGGTCAGATCCACTAACCCACAGGTTGGCGGCGCACCTCCAGCACCCACAGATAAATGCTGTCGTTGTGTCCTTGATGTAAAGTGCCTTGAAGGTGGAAATGTGCTGTATAAAAATGTGGCCATTTACCACACTTAATAGGCAAAAGGTCTAAGGCACTCTGTCTATGACTTGTGCTTTATTTACGGCAACGTGTTTGGACAGAGACATCAGAGGTTCCATCAGGGCAAATTGGGTCATTGCCAACATTTTAAAATCTGTATCAGATACAGTATGTTGCACAAGATAAAATCAGATAATAACTAACCGTATTATAAACCCTAATATGCACTTTTTGGAGAAATGTGTGAAATTTTCCTGTCTCCAAACAAGCAATAAATGATGCTGTCAAAATTAAAATGTATTATTAATAAATATGTAGTAGTAATAATAATAACCCCATGCAGACTGTATGAGTTGCTATAGTGACACTACTTTACCACATGCACAAAAGGATGCCCAGGCTCCGGCCCTACATTATGCTTATCTGGTGTGTGATCAAATAAACCTCACTGAGCCTGTTCTGTGGAGCTGCTGAAGTGGCATTTTTCTCCACACAAAGCATAGTATACTGCACTCTCAGATGATCCATCAAAACCAGGCTATATGCTGGAGCAGTGACCACTACGTCTGAGGGGGAGGCTGGTGACCACAGACCCTGCACTGGACCATTATATACAGTATCTTTAGCCACGGTGACTTACATTATTCCATTATGTTGTTTTTTGCCAGTGGAAAATAATATATCTAATAGCAATAGATGATGGATTTTAATAATATTGGTATTGGAAGAAACACCCAGTATATCAGGTCTATGTTGTTTCTAAGATGACCTGTTTGAATGTGTTTGTACTCACATTTAAAAAGACATAAGTGATGCATTGAATTTTTTTTTTTTATCTTATTTTACGTATATGAGTAGAGAAAATATTATATCCTCTTGTAAAATGTACTTTTTGTCATATTGGCGAATTTGAATTATAGATTGTTAAGTTTTCAGCAAATTTAATTGTGAAGGAAGCGATTCCAGACCAGGTAGAGAGTTGAAAGAAGTTTTTATCTGATGATCAAACGAGTGAAGGTACAGACGGCATGCATTATATTTTACAAAGAAGCTTTTCCGGTATATATAAACTGAGAAAGGTACTATCTATAGAAGGCTGGACCTACATGGACTTTAACTAATTTTCCATACCGTCCGTACAAGGTCATAAATGGATATACCTTTAACCGTTTACAGGAAGGCAAGGGCCTCGTGTCACAGGTATAGCCGCAACTTGTAACTGAAGTAGCTGGCTGCAGTGAAGACATCTTAAAATAAGCCTGTTTCGCTTTATTACTGAGAAACAAGTTCATCTCAATGTCTGTAACACACAGTATTCAACACAAGGTTTAATAGAAAAGAGATTCAATTATAACAGAAATCATACTTTCAACGAAGTCATAGTAGCAGTTGTAGGACCCATAACTTGTACCATTTCCTAAAGTAGTGGTCTCAATAAAAAGATTTGCTACTGCATTAGTAGGTCTATATAAGTATTTTGTTGACTACAAGACTAGTACTGCTTAATACTTGGCAGAATTTCATAAATGGTTCCAGTTGTGACAAAATCTGGATAAGTGGAGGTTGTAAAAGCAGGAAGGAATAGTTAAAGCAAAGAGTGCAAAACACTGCACACCCAAATGCAGAATAATTGCTTGGGAAGTAACACTGAATAGTACTTTTTACTTTAACTCTCCTGTAATACATGGGTACATAGCAGGAGGCTTGTCTAATCAGGTGCTTCGCCAACTGTCCAATTACCAAATCTGTGCTATTTTTGGTCAATGAAACTCAATTCTCCAGACATTTCCTGTCTCTTTGAGTGGTCCACTTTTCTACATGCTCTGCTTTTTAACATTGGCATTTTAGACCCATTCTCACCAGTTTTTATTTCATTTTTTTCTTCTCTGGGGAGGCAAAGTGTTGCAGAATGAGGTCACAGAATCGCGTGCCGGCTTTGTGAACAGTACACCAAAGCTACTGCGATAAGCAAGCAGGTAAATACAAAAAGTGCAGGCCAGAATAATCTTTGCTCAAGTGAAGTGCGTGTGTAGAGAAAAACAAAAGAATGATCATTGAGTCGTAAAGATAACACGGACATGGTTTGCTATGGAAGACAAAACAACAACAACAAAAACAAAACAGACAGCTGAACTTTCTGCCCCAAAATAGGAACAAAATGAGTCGAAACTAGTTACTATTAATAATCTCAAACCTGAGCTTGAGCCACTAAATGACAAGCCCACCAAGAACAGTTTAAGTCCGCAATCTCAGACCACTGCAAGAGCGAACACCATCTCATGGATGGGGACAACACTAAGGTCATTGGCACAGAGAGCAACAAGTGCCATCGTTGAATCAGGGAGGCCATCGAGATCCAGCCCACCAAACTGTAAATCGGAATGATCGGGCATAACAATTTTCTCACACTTGGGGTTCTGAAACATGTCAAGGTACGAAATAAGCCGAGGTCTGTACGTAAAAATTAAAAAGTATCTAAAGACTGACTTACCTCTGCCGAATCAATGTTAAACCATTTTTAAAAATCTCCAAAAATAACAAATGTGAACAAAAAAATCTGTCATTGCAATAAAGTTCATTGGAGGGTCCATGGAGCAGGTGTTCTCCAGCAGCAGAAAGTGAATGATGGTACGAGGCGCCTTATATTCAACTGGGTAAAACTCCGCACTCCAATAAAAATAGCCATTACCAACAGAAAGCAATAAAATACAACATGGGGGATAGTGTTGTGGCCCGTTGTGTTACCTGATCCCGAAAGCCAAACAAAGTCTGGTTAATACTTGGATGGGACACCACTGGCAACACCAGGTGCCACAGTGGGGCAGCAGTGGCTCTAATAGAACCTGTTGTTGTGTCCTTAGGCAAGACACTTCACCCACATTGCCCAGTATGAAAGTGATGTGTGCTTGAGATTGGTGGTCAGAGTGGCTGATGGCACAGATCGGCAGCCTCGCTTACATCAGTCTACCCCAGGGCAGCTGTGGCTACAATAGAAGATTGCTACCTCTGAGTGCAAGGTGCTCTGGATGTCTGGGAAGGCACTATTATTACATATCATTATTATAATTAATTACAATATTTGCACTTTTAGTTACCATGCTTTTTACACATCATTACTGTGGTGTAAAATCAGATTTAAAAGGTCCTATGTTACGCAAAATTGACTCTTGTGAGCTTTAATCCATGTTATAATGTTGCTACCTCATCAAAAACATCCCTGGAGTTGTATTTTGTTTCATTCACACATGTTTGAGTAATCCTGCATTATTAGTCTGTCTACATTCCAAAACTCAAAATGCTATTTTGTTTCATTCACACATGTTTGAGTAATCCTGCATTATTAGTCTGTCTACATCTCCAAAGCTCAAAATGCTCTGTTCCACCTTGTGATGTCATGCTACCTTTTACCTTTAGTTCAGTAGAGATTGGCAATTCCTGAGCTGAAATTATCCAAATGATTCTTGTGAAGGTGTGTGGAGTTTAAAAACCCGATGGAGCACTTCCTGTATCCTGTACACATGACATCACAAAGTGGAACATAGTGTTTTCTGTTTGAGAGAAGAACACAGCCTAAATATGCAGGGCTTATGTGTTAAACATGTGTGAATGAAAAAAACAAAACAAAACACAACTCCAGGTCTGTTTGTGATGAGGAAACATTATAACATAGATCAGAAAATAGTGTAATATGGGCCCTTGAATTAACTTCAACTCTTTCCTCATCTCAGCAGCAGAACCAATCTTCTCTTACTGTGAAAAACGGTGAGAACCATTTGAAGGGGAACGATTGCTTCCTATTAATATAAAATTATCTCCTACAGTACAAAACCACTGACTTGACTCAATATTTTGTAGCTTATCTTTTCCCAGCGCTCCAGCCACATCCAAATCTATGATCTATGGTAAGGCATTGCACAAAGCAGTCATTTGTTTTAGACTCCATTTATGAAATACATAATGCACTGTTACATCACAGCAGATGGCAAACAATGGCTGGATATGAGCACACTGAGACATTCGCCTGGTGCTAATTTATGATGCATTAGAAATCTATCTGTGATCTATCCCAACCCGGTGGCTCTGTGCAACACGGAGCAAACTGCACCAGACTGTGTACATTAATCACATACTCTCAAATAAGAATGTTATTACTCTGAGCACAGGCAGAGGAGAGAAGAAAATGGCAACTTGCTCTATTTGAAACCCACTCATCATGCTGTTTGCGTTTTTATAAGGTTTTATAAGAGAAGTGAGCCACTACCATTTCAGGTTTATAAAGCTGTGCATACGAGATATGGATGGGCAGACGAAGTTAAAGGCTTAGGCAAGGCAAGATTATTTGTATGGTACAATCAGTACACAAAGTAATTCAAACTGCTTTACAGAATAAGAAAGGCATTAAAATCATAATAGAAAACAAATCTAAACATAAATAATCATCATAAATTGACGTTAAAAGAGAAGAGTGCAGAATAAAAACCTTTCAGTCATATGCACAGCTAAACAGAACCGTTTTGAGCCTGGATTTAAACATTGTCAGAGTAAAGGCCTGTCTCACATCTTAGACTGTTCCAAGCTTCAGCTGCATAAAACTGAAATGCTGACTCTCCATGTTTAGTCCTGACTCTGGGCACCAGCAGGAGGCCGGTCCCTGAAGTCCTCAGAGTGTGAGATGGTTCATTATGGGATAACATATCTGAGATATATTTTGGTGCTGGGCCATGGAGAGACTTGTACATAAGCAGAGCTGCTTTAAAGTCTATTCTCTGAGCCACAGGAGCCAGAGCAGAGACCTGAGCACAGGACTCATGTGTGAAGTACTTCCTGGTTCTAGTCAGGACCCGAGCAGCAGTGTTCTGGATGTACTGCAGCTGTCTTAACGCTCATTTGGAGAGGTCAGTGTTCAGGCCGTTACAATCTTACTCAATCATAATCTAACCTACTGGAGACAAAAACGCATGGATAAGTCTCTCCAAGTCTGGTTTTGACATTATACCTGTGATTTTTGCAATGTTTTTTAGATGGTAAAAAGCTGCAGATGTTATTGGTTGGATGTGGCTGTTAAAGTCTGAGTCCATTACCCCAAGATTTCAGGTTTTCATGTTTTTTTTATGTATTATTGTGTTTGGTGGGATAGGACCGACAGTTATGCAAATTTCATGCTGATGTTCATGTTGTTGAACACTTTTATAACATTATTTGGATACCATTATAAAAATACTTTTGGGAATGATGTGCTGCCCTAAACAAGATGAAGAAGACGTTAGTCCAGTTGTAATAGTTGGGATTCATGTCTGTTACCCTTGCTTCCTTAAAAGTGTGAAATGTACTGCATATTATTTGCATTTTTCCCTCTGAACATGTAACTAACCAGTGGTTCAGAAACCGATTATGTAGCAGAACCCAGTGAACTCAGTAAATGTTCAAATGTATCTCTTTCTTCTTTCATAAAACTGACACAGTGCTTCCTGTTTTCAGCCGCTCTCCTGCTGAGAGAAAACATCAAGAGTTCACGTCTCTGCTGCTGCTGTTTAGAATTGTTCAATGGAGCATCTTCTAAGAATCTGCATAACACACAAACAGGAGGATTTGAACTGACTGCAGAGGCTTGTCTTCTATGAGCAAGTGTTAATGGACAATAAGCACTTTCAAGGGGGTGTAATATAGAAAATGGGCTTTTATGAGTTTTTAACCATGTTATAATGGTGTTGTATTGTGATTGATTCATGCATGTTTGAGTAATCCTGCAGTGTCACATGCATTTGAGGTTTGAGCGTTCAGAAAATTCCAGTTTTCACCCATCTAATAACTCCAGGACACGCATGGGCTTTACAAATTACAACAATAAATGGTCACATTTTTATATAGCGCTTTTCCACCTTTAAGGCACTCAGAGCGCTTTACATCAAGGAACAACTCACCAATTCACACACACATTCATACACCAGTGACACAGACACTGGGAGCGAGGTGGGTTAAGTGTCTTGCCCAAGGACACAACAACAGGATTCGTCTGTGGGAGCTGAAATCGCACCGTCAGTGGATCTACCCGCTCAACCGACGATGTTTATGTCGAGAGCGGGATTCGAACCACAAACCTTCAGATCAGTGGATAAACGCTCTACCAACTGAGTCGCTGTCACCCACCAGAAAAGCATGTAAATGAGAATTTGCTGCTTGCTACAGTTAAATGCCACCAGCTCTGCAGTTTTGAACAGGAAGTCAATTGAACTTTTTCTGTCACAAAGCCGATTTAGATCAAGATTAAGATTTACAATGAAGAAAATGTAAATAATGATCTACATATGTACAAAGGCACTCAAGTAAATGAGTAAACAGAGTAATACCAACCTATGTGAACGACTCAAGGCTTTTGGATGTTGGTCTGGTTGAATGAAGCCAGAAATGCCTCAAACATGCACTTTAACATTATACATACAAACATACAATATGTTGATGAAGTTACCCTGAACGAAAGAACGTGACTTAGTGTAAGAGAAAGGTTTACATTTAGTCGGCCTGAAATATCTTTAGACTCACACAATTATTTATTTTGACAAAAGGACGCCATTCAATATTCTAATAACACAAAGGATAAGAAGCACTGAATACTGTACATATTCTGATAAATTCTATTGTGTCATTTGTCGCCATTCATTTTGTCTGTTTGGAAACACAAAACGCTGCTTATGCCAGAAATCTACCTAATCTCCGTTCCACTTCCAAACTAATCCTCTTGAGCGGAGTCCTTGTAACTGTATTGTACACGCCGGTGCATCTGAAAGGATTATTTGTGGAGAATCGGAGCACTGAACTCGGAGCTGTATCAAATGAAGCGCACCCCAGAGGCTTCACAACATCAACATATTCTGTATTAGCATTTGCATAAGTCATTTCACACTCATTACCAGATTAAATAATGCAGGATTTTTACAGAGCTGTGAGAAAAAGGGCGGACGCTTTATTGACCATCCAAAAGGGCAAACTTGCGTCAAAGTCCAAAGAGCAGTCCCTGAGAACAGTCTCCGTAATTGAATTTCTAAAGAAGGTTTACCGTACTCTGGAATATAAGGGTTACTGCTTAGTGAGAGCTTAAATATTAGAGTAGATTTAAAAGTATCTGTGTGACATTTATTTAACTGCAGGTGCGTGTGAAAAACATGCAATTTGGCCTGCTTGTCTCCATGGAGATAGATACATTTATCTTTTTGCCATACTATGGATAATTCCAGGCCACGCAATAACATCTTCATGGAGATGACAAGCAGGAAGTGAACGTCCATCATCAAAGCTGCATAAGGCACCAGTAAATACAGTAGGCTGCTGACTTCGGTTAGAATGGAAAAGTGTACGGCAATGGGTTTTGTACTAAAATAAAGAAAAAATGGAATATGCTTTTACGCTTTTGACATTATTCTTAATATATTATAGGTTTCTGATCTATACACCGCCGCACACTGGTTGAGTGACTAGCATTCATACTTCACAGCAAGAATGTTTCTGGTTTGATTCCTGCCTTTCTGAGTGGAGTTTGCTCGTTCTCCCCACGTCTAGTTGGGTATGACGCAGGTAAACTGGACTCAGATGCAACACAAAGATTACAGTCAAACGCAAGTCTTAGTAAGTTCAACAGAGAGCGTCCTTCAAACAGGTAATTCTTAATATGACGAATCAGGCAATAAACAACTGAGGAATGAAAGTCTTACGATATCAACTAAAATCTCTTCCACTTTGGGGAATCAATGTGGGAAACAGGCTGGGAAAATAAACTCAGAAACAGGTCCCTCAAACGAGGATCAATGCAGATTTGCAAAAACGCAAATGACAGAGTAGTGTAAATACAGAGCTTGAGCGTCTCTCTTGACTGGTCAACAATCCAGCAAGGACTGAATGAACAGAGGGAGGATATATAGACTACGCTGGGCTGATTAGGAAATGAATGGCAGCTGCAGGGAAAAACAGGGAGGTAACAAAAGAAGGACCGGAACAGGATGGGAACCAGAGCTGGACTGGGGGTAAACATGAAAACAGGGGCTCTCCTTTGGGCTCTCCGGTTTTGCCCATCAACCCAAAACATGCACCACAGGTAAAATCCTCCAACTAAGGTAATCCTGACCAAACCTAGCAACAAGCTCGTCGCTGCTGCAGTGCTCACTGCTTCTGAGGAGATGCCCCAGCAGCAGTGAAAGACGGCTCAAAATAGAAGACAAATTTCCACACGAGGACAATAAAGTGTATCTTAACCTTACTTACATTAAAGGCTGTTCCATGTCAACCATCCATCCTATTTATTTCAGTTGGTAAGTTTTCTGTGATGTGTTTTCATTTTAACGAGGTTTGGCCGCAGCACAAATAGTAAACTATCTCAGAACTTACAGATAGGTCAGTGGGTCAAGACCTTCAGTAACCTTTTCCAACAAACTATTTTTGCCTATGTGAAAAATAACAGTTTCTTTAGATGAGGGGAAGACTCCATTCAGATTTTTGTACCTAATAACTACCATTTGGGATCTTTTTATTTATTTATTTTTTTTGGCATAACCTGACACTGAGCAGCACAAATAGTAAACTATCTCAGAACTTACAGATAGGTCAGTGGGTCAAGACCTTCTGTAACCTTTTCCAACAAACTATTTTTGCCTATGTGAAAAATAACAGTTTCTTTAGATGAGGGGAAGACTCCATTCAGATTTTTGTACCTAATAACTACCATTTGGGATCTTTTTCTTTATTTATTTTTTTGGCATAAATTGACACTGATGAGAATGCAAAGTGACTGAAACCTGCTTAAACTTTTATGAAGGTGATTTGGGATTTATTTTCAATAAAATCTTCATATTTTCTTTTTTTTTTTCTTTTTGTTTAAATTCTGTTGTAACTTGATTGTAATTCAAGTTTGCTAAATCTTCTTGACTCATAACCTGACACTGATGAGAATGCAAAGTGACTGAAACCTGCTTAAACTTTTATGAAGGTGACTTGGGATTTATTTTCAATAAAATTTTCATATTTTCTTTTTTCTTTCTTTTTGTTTAAATTCTGTTGTAACTTGATTGTAATTCAAGTTTGCTAAATCTTCTTGACTCATAACCTGACACTGATGAGAATGCAAAGTGACTGAAACCTGCTTAAACTTTTATGAAGGTGATTTGGGATTTATTTTCAATAAAATCTTCATATTTTCTTTTTTTTTTTCTTTTTGTTTAAATTCTGTTGTAACTTGATTGTAATTCAAGTTTGCTAAATCTTCTTGACTCATAACCTGACACTGATGAGAATGCAAAGTGACTGAAACCTGCTTAAACTTTTATGAAGGTGACTTGGGATTTATTTTCAATAAAATTTTCATATTTTCTTTTTTCTTTCTTTTTGTTTAAATTCTGTTGTAACTTGATTGTAATTCAAGTTTGCTAAATCTTTTTGACTCATAACCTGCCATTCACGAGAATGCAAAGTGACTGAAACCTGCTAAAACTTTTATGAACGTGACTTGGGATTTTCAACTGGGGCTGTCTATTCCACATTTGTCAAAGTGTCAGACACTTCAGACGAGGTTCGGAGAATTTCTCGATTAAAATAATGGATCTTTATTCACACTATTCTGAACCTTCTTCCCCGACCAATCCATCTGAGAGGCTGAAAGCGTGCGGTTTGTGAAGGGGGGCAGTAATTCACATAGGGAAATATGGAAACCCCAAAGACCCATAATAATGAAGTGTGGGGTACATAAAGCATATATGGTAATGGGAAAGAGGGAGTGTGGAGTGAAGTCAGTCAGTGGTTAAAGTTATGATCTGATTATTATTTAAGACAAAAACTGTTTATTAATGTGCTGAAATGGGATTGGTGGAATGTCGTGATTCCAAAATAGCTCTCCCACTTGTTGCCTAAAGATTCTGTGGGCTGTAACCACCATCTTTCTCTCGCTGTGTAAATTTAAAGTCAGGTGTTTTAAATTGAATCAGACCCATTATATTCAAAGTGTCACTGTCATCTTAAAGCTACACCGCGTAACTTTTTAGAGGTGGCACGTCACCCATGATTCTATGGAAAGATTAAGTTATAACCACCCTTTGTAACGTTCTTCATGTGGATGGAGGCCTATTATGCCATACTGTGGAATATTATAGCCAAAGGAACAGCATTTCCATAGAGACAAGCAGGTAGAGGCCCCCCTCAAGGCCAAATAAGAGTCAGGTTTGAAGAGATTTAACACCACTTACAGTAAGGATGCATGTTGTTTTATGTTTTTAGTGCAATAAAAACATCCAAATTGAACAAACGCCTCAGTAAAAAAAGCTACTTAATGAAGCTTTAATTGGTCCATATTGTCATGATTTGACTTTATCCTCCATAAAACAATCAAGTTGGACAACAGTAGCTCAGTTGGTCGAGCATTCGTCCTCTTATCTGAAGGTTGGCGGTTTGAAACCTGCTCTCGACCTAAAAAAAAACCATCATTGGTAGAGTGGTCAGATCCACTGACTCACAGGTTGGCAGTGCGATTCCAGCTCCCACAGGTGAATGCTGTCATTGTGTCCTTGGGCAAGACACTTAACCCACCTCACCCCCAGTGTCTGTGTACACTGGTGTATGAATGGGTGAGTGGTTCCTTGATGTAAAGCGCTATATAAAAAATTGACCATTATCAAAACCCCACAACTTATTTAGCCATACAATGTTTGTTAATAGCATTAATACGGTCCTAATTACATCATCATCATCCATTATTTCATCTTTCATTAGTTTTTGTTCTTGACCTTGGGGTATCCATTTCTCTGGCCTTCTCGCTCTCTAGTCCTATTTTTTTCCCCCCGAACCTCCCCACCCCATAGACTTTGAACCCTGCCACGCCATTAACCCTCGACCCCAAGACTAACCTGACTTTTCAGGAGCAGTAGCCTATGTAACCCATTCACCACAGTCATCTCAGTGTGAACGTTTAACTCCGGTCTTTTGTGAGGGCCGTTCTTGCAGGGCCAAACAAATCCTGCAAATGAGAAACCCTCGTGTGCTAAACTTAAGCAAAGTAATTATTGTGTGTATGCCAGTTCTTTTGATCCCGGGCCCACCCCCCCTCCGCGCCTTCCCCCCGCGGCACACTTAAGTGATTTATTTGCTGGTAATTTGTTGTCTCGTTCCAAGCAGATGGAGGCACTGAGGCTTCTGTTCCTGCTTTGCTGCCTGCTGGCCGTGCCTTTAGCTCCAAATATAGTCACTGAAAATGGCATGTTATGAACGCTCCAGCAGTAATGGTGACAGGGTGACTTAGCAGTGGGCATTGGTTTACAGGTTCTCAAACTTTTCACAGCAAGGAATTTTGAATATGTTGGCGCCCGCTTGAGAAATGATAAATTATGACAGCCAGTTCTGAATGATCCACTTCTGAATGAAATTGGGTTTGCATTAGTTCAGCGGCTGAAATAACGAAAACAAGATGGACTGAAACTAGATTGTAATAGGAACAGATAAAACCTGCATAAATTCTACTTCTTTTAGAATTTACACAAAGTTGTTTGATAAAAAAAACTGTTAAATGAATGTTTAAACTGTCAGAAAAGTATTCATTGTGCATAAATTGCCCCTGCATTTTGGGTGTAATTTTGTGTATTGATGAGATAGATTCTTAGAACTCAGCACTTTGGTTCATCTTTTGTATTTTAAGGTCACGTAGCCCTAACTATACGGTGACGCAGTATGACTTTTGTATGATTTATTGTGATATTAGAGACAATACAAACCATAAAAGACATAGAGGGAATAGAGAGGGAATAGGGAGTGCATACATCCAGGTTTGAAGGGGGTAACGAGACGATAAGAATGGCATCTGTTCTTCTTTTATAGCAGTGTGTGTGTGTGTGTGTGTGTGTGTGTGTGTGTGCGTGTGTGTGTGTATGGGTTGGTAAGTAACAAAACAGAAAGAGAAAACTGAAAAAATAAGAGGGAAAGGGCTGAAAATTTAAAAAGAAGAGAAAAAAATGTGTGTGGTTCCAGTTTTTTTCCTTTCATTTAATTTAATTTCCTTTTTTAATATACTCCCTTTTCTCCTTCCTTCTCTCTCCTTCTGTTGCCCCTTTGTTTCTTTTGTTAATTGTTTTTGTTTGTGTTTTTTTTTTTTGCCAGATAAGGGCAGCGGGCCTTCTTCCTGGTCACACCTTGACCCTGACCCCTGTATGACTCTTAACTGGTGATGCAGTATGATGCAGTATGACGCTTAATTAGTCATTTTTTAAGTAATGCAGACTGTGAGGTGAAGTCCTTTTAGGTTTTTGTTGCATCTTGCCTGCTTTTTATATATCGTGTCCTTTTTTAATAATCTGTTTAATTGATATCAACCCATTAAGAGATAGTTTAACCACTGACATCTAAGCCAAAACTCTGCAGTGGATTAAATGCCATGCGCCTGATTTTTACGCAAGTAAGTGGCTCTTGAGGTTAAAGTCCACTGTGTACTGTCTACATCTAATTATAAAGTGTTTTATTGTCCGATACTCAGGAAGTGCACATTAGCATGCTAGTTGTTGTTAGCTTTAACGTGATGGCAAAACTCCGCTCTGGCCTCTGACAGTTGGGGAAAAGCGCTTATCAATGCATTGCAGTGAATAATTTGGATTCTCGGAATAGATAGGGTAAGTGAGGAATAACTTTGACCACTGCAAACCGTTTAAAAAGAAGCAGTTCTATTTTTCCCATTTTTAAGACAGTAAAAATAGGCATAGGCTCTAAATAAAAATTAAAGAGCACCAAAATATATGTATGTAATTGAGATAAATTCCATTGGTATTATTATATCTTATCGTTCACTATACGAAGGCTTGAACAACATATTTTGGGGCTCAAAATTTATCATGTGTACAATTTCTTTGCAAAAGTGGGGAGATGTTGGGTATTTTAGTTGTAATACGAAAAAGTAACTTCTGTGGCTAATTATTGCTTCATTCTGCTTTTATTTGTTGCAGCTCAGGCCTTTTAATGAAACCGTCTATTTAACAATGGTTCACTGGGATTATCTTGCATTATTGTTATTGTATCAGTGGCGTAAAGTAGTTTCAATATTACCGTTTATTGCAGTTTATCTCCAACTATTCATTGTGCTTCAAAATTTGTTATCATGACAGGTCTACTCCTAGCCCTGCTCAAGTGGCGGCACCAGGGGGGGCTTGAGGGGGCACTAGCCTCCCCTAGACTGGTCAATGCGCCCCTGTAGCTCCCCCAAAGATTTTTGTCCAAATTTCATAGCACATCTAATCTTGACTAAAAATGCTGTTCAAAATGAAACTAATATAACTAAAATAATTCCATATTAGGCAAGGCAAGGCAATTTTATTTGTATAGGACAGTACACAAAGTTATTCAAAGTGCTTTACAGACTAAGAAAGACATTAAAAATCACAATACAACAAATCAAAACAAAAATAATCACAAATAATCATCATAAAAGGAACATTAAAAGAGAAGAGCGCAAAATAAAAACCTTTCAGTCATATGCACAGCTAAACAGAACCTTATATTAATCCATTATAAATCACTACAGGGTGTTAGCTACATTTAAACATGCAGGCAACAGGCTCTAAATTAACATGCTAAGTGATCACCCACATTGAAGACCTTGGCACCTTCTCAGCTCCTCCAACCAAAAAATGTCTGGCGCCGCCCCTGCTCTAATTGCTGAATTTCTCAAAGCAAACTCTGAAGTAACGCAAGTGAAGCTTTCTTTTAACTCTCTTTGTGTGTATCTAGACCTGCTATTAAATCCTCCCCTCTATACTGTGGACGGGGCTGGCTAAACAGTGGAGCGATAGGAGCCTGGCAGCTGTGTGGTCTGAAGAGGATTTGAAAGGACAGCCCTGATAGAATAAAGTGAATGCTAAAGCAGAAGTGGCACAGACCTGTTTACACCAGTTATCTGCAGGACTGCCGACTTCTTAATGCCCCTAACTACTCTGTTGGGAGTCGGTAAGAGCAGTGTGACTCACTCAGGGCTGTGCAGTCAGAGAGAGGACACTTGATAGTTACTAGAACCAAGAGTTTGTTAGAAAGACACTTCAAAGGTTTAGCTA
>KN482974.1:27391-39064 GCA_000787095.1 Periophthalmodon schlosseri | reverse complement strand
GTTCATTTTATGATGATTATTTATGTTCTGATTCGTTTGTATTGTGATTTTAATGTCTTTCTTACTTTGTAAAGCACTTTGAATTACTTTGTGTACCAATTGTGCTATACAAATAAACTTGCTTTGCCAACTTGCCTTAACAAAAGCTTATGAGATTATTGACACCATTTATATTAAAGGAACTGTATATAGCCTGCGCTCTGAACAACCACTGAACCTGAACCTGGGATGCCAGAGCATAAACCTGCAGATAGACGACACATGCAAGTTTTCGTCAGTATATGGCAACATCTCATGTGAAAGCTCGGACCCTATTGGATTTCAGCATTGAAACTGGCAACCCAACTGACAGACTCATGTGATAATCATTCTGCTTTCTGATTGGATAATCGTCTGCCGAGCCAAAATACCAAACATGGGACATCATAATCATCATCATCACTTAAGAATAAATCAGCATTAGAATTGATATCAGTAAAAAGTGATATTTGATTTGAACCTAGTACCTGGGGACACAGATACACTACCTCTCATGTCCTCCCCCCACTTTCTATATTTTATATACACACAGAAGACATTAAATATATGAAGCAAGATATACGGAGTTATGTAGTGAAGAAAAAAAATCTACTACATATTTTCCAACAAAGCAAATGGTGGCTACTTTGAGGATTTGAATATAAAATATTAAAAAAATGTCTGTATTGTGTATGTATTTAAAATGTAGAAAGTAGTAGTAAAAATACAGGGGAAAAAACACTGAATTAAAGAGTGTGTCCAAACTTTTGACTGGTAGTGTAGGTCAAGTTTATGAAATAAAAATGCTATATACAGTACCTTTAACTATATTCTTGGATGGCGTTGGATGCGTTGGCTCTTTGTGTGAGAAAATACTCAGAGATCGCAGAGAGGAAGCGAAGTGGGAGGATGTGTACGGTTCCCAGCGTTCTTGTCTTTTCTGTATACATGACATCACCAACTTAAGCTGCCACAATTCATGTAACTACGAGCTGTAAATAAATTTCAGTATTTATTTAGAAGGAACACAACACTCACAAGTCAGGATTCAACATAATACGAAGACGTGAGCAGAGCATTTATGACGACGTGCAAATAGGAAGAGTTTATTTGCAAAAACAGAAAAAAAATGTGAGACTTGGTCTGGCCCATAGTCAAATGAAGCTCATCGAGGTTAGCAATTATAGGGGCATCGTGGGGGTTATAGGTGAATCGACAGTTTTCAATAGAAAGTGAATTGGGGCCAGAGTTTATGCTAACTCCGATGCTCACTTCCTATTTGCAACGCAGCGGCTAGCAGGTTAGCTATACAGTATATACAGTATACAGTCTATGGTTTTGTCATTGCAGTATTAATCTGTTTAAGTTAAAAAACTATTAAACTATAATCCCCTTGACCAAATTCACTTTTTGTTTCACTGCTAATACCAAGGGATGCACCAATACTTATTCTGAATTCTGAAACAGTTGCAAGATATCAGTTCACAGTTGGGCCGGTTCACTTCAGTAATAGGACTATTTACTGAGGATGGTTGGCCAAGAACATAGCTTATTTATATAGTGTTACATAACATTTGAATTAGACTTGTAAAAAGTCAAAGGTAAACTGTGAAATGTGTGGTTTCAGTCACTACACAGGAAATGGGGCATAAGGCCTAAGATGTATATAGATATCTGTACATCTATAGATGTTTAGATGTTGGAACTGGAAAAGCTGGCTCAGTGGAGCTCTAAAAGTACCTGTAGAATATAGTAACTAGAAGAAATAGATTTTTAGATTTTTTTAATGGGGACATGTCATGCAAAACTGACTTCTAGCTGTAACCCATGTTACAGCATTGTTTCCTTATCAAAAACACTCTTAGAGTTGTGTTTAGCTCCATTCATGGTTGTTTCAGTGATCTCGTGCACTGGGTCCTGCTCTCCCTCAGAACAGAAAAAAAAATGGCCCCATGGCTGTTTTGTTTTTTCATGCCAAGGAACACAAGAACCAAAAGTAAGTTTAAGAGCCAAAACAAAATTGTCTACTTTAAAGTGCCTTTCTGGAGTCAACTGCATGATTCCTTGGAAATAAAAAGTTCAAACCATACTTGCATATTTATATTTTCATGGAACGAAGCAGGAAGAGGACCAGCTCCAGATCAAATACGAGTCAGGTTTGTGGAAATACAAGCCCGCTTACAGTAAGGACGCGTTTATGAGTTTTCTTTAAAGTGCCTTTCTGGAGTCAACTGCATGATTCCTTGGAAATAAAAAGTTCAAACCATACTTGCATATTTATATTTTCATGGAACGAAGCAGGAAGAGGACCAGCTCCAGATCAAATACGAGTCAGGTTTGTGGAAATACAAGCCCGCTTACAGTAAGGACGTGTTTATGAGTGCAATTTTCAGTGCAATAAAAATATCCATTATGAAAAAAACAAGCTTTTATTTTAGTAGATTTTTGGGAAAAAAGTTACATACTGTGGCTTTAAATAAACAGAGTCATCAGTTTTCGCAAATTAACCCTTCAATATTTGCGTGTATTACTACAGTTCAGTGCGTGAGTTCATGTTTATTGAGCAGAAGCAGACGCAGCTAAACGCTCCCTTTTCTCCTGTTCTGCTCTCTCTCTCATCTCTCTCTCTCTCTGGTTGAGCTGGGCCCTTTCCGCCTCCCAGCGCCGCACCTGCTCCTGGTACCACTCCAGGTCGGGTCCCTCGGCCGCAGACAGCTCCTTTTGGGCCAAAGCGCTCACCAGAGTCTGGAAAGAGGAAGCTTCAACTTTACCCGAGGACTCCAAGTGGCTCCTCAGCTCCTGTAGACACAAAATAAGATCCAATATAAAACATAAAGCGTTTTAGCACTTCAGGCCTCACTCTGTACAGTGTCACCTTTTCAACCAATTACAAATGAGGTTTTTATATGAGCACGGTATTGGTTAAAAAATACCAGGCTAGGATGACCCAATACCTGGCTAGGATGCTGCTGTGATTTTGGGCTTTACAAAAATAAATTGAATTGAAGTGCCTTCATGGATTTATAGTTCAAATAAACAAGTTTAAGGCTCACAGTTTCTGAATTGCAAAATACCATTGGATTTGTTGGAATATAACAGTATTATAAATCTATTACATGGAAGACAATTGTGCTGACGCAAGTCAACTTTTTCACCTTATTAAACATGGTTCATAAAGGCTGCACATGTCTCAGATCAACTTCACTGTCTGAAGAGCAGCAGTGCAGTGTGGTGTGGTCGTGAAAATGGGTTTCTGTACTCATTTCTACAGCTGAGTACTAATAATAATCATTTAATCAAAAACAAGATCATTATTATAAAAAAAAAAAACTATAATAAAACTAAAATAAAAACTAAATCTATACGTTGTCCTTTATGAACAAGTTCACAACTGTAGTCCAGTCATTTGAAGTCGATTAGTAGCTGCACAAACCTGGAACCTGGCGACATACTGAGGTAACTTTGCACGTTCGGCTTCATCATCTTCATCGACTGCATCCTGTTTTTTCTCCTCTTCTTCCTCAGTGTCTTCTCCAGAGGACTCGGACTCAGAGGACAGGTCATTGAGCACGTCCCCCATCAGATCCAACTAAAGACGATTACAGAAAATATACTTATAAGGCAATGCATACAGAATTATATGAGTTTATTACTGCATATATGAGTTAATGATAAGTCTAAGCCGTGAGCCGTCTCAACCATCAGCATCCTCCTGAGGATCTGTAAATGCCAATTATAAAGCTCAAAGCTAAACACTTATTCCTGAGTTTGACAACAGTAATTTCCACTTCTACTTCTTTTATAAGTAATACTGGGAAATATGACAAAAACACTGAAAATTATTATGTTTATGTATTTATATTGATTTAACATGATTTTTGTCATTTTAAAAATAAATGTATTTCAAAATTATTTTCCTAAACATAACCACCACTCAACACACTACTGAGTCAACGAATAAAGCAGGGAAAATGTTAGCTCTCTAAACATGGACTAAACCAGGTCTAAACCAGGTCTAAACCAGGACTAAACCTGGGGAATCAGCATTTCAGTTTTATGCAGCTAAAACCTGGAACAGTCTTCCTGAAGATGTGAGACAGGCCTCTACTTTGACAATGTTTAAATCCAGGCTCCAAATGGTTCTGTTTAGCTGTGCATATGACTGAAAGGCTTTTATTCTGCACTCTTCTTTTTTAATGTTAACTTTACGATGATTATTTATGTTCTAATTTCTTTGTATTGTGATTTTAATGTCTTTCTTATTCTGTAAAGCACTTTGAATTGCTTTGTGTACCAACTTGACTTATACAAATAAACTTGTCTTGCTGCAGGTAAAGCACCAGGACAGGTCGGCTACAGTATTGAATTCTACAAGACCTTTCATGATATTCTGTCTCCCATTCTAACCAAACTATACAAAGATATTATTATCACTCAAACTATGCCACCAAGCAAGAGAATGGCTGTCATTTCTGTTATCCCAAAACAGGACAAAGACTCTTAACACATGGGCGACTATCGCCACTCAGTCTGCTCAACAACGATTATAAAATGGGACGGGGTGTCGGCATGTGCTGGAGCCTTGAGACACTGAAGGGTCCAGGTGTCGGCCTGATACGTGTGAATGTGTGTGCCTTTGTGACCTTGTAAGTTGTTTGTGATGATGCGTCTAGGAAAAAAAACAAAACAAGAACCCCCAAAAAACCCACTCAACACAAAAACATTTTAATAATTTCTTTACTTCCTCTAAAGTCTGAACTCTGCTCCAAACCACACGAATTCACTGAGCTTGACCAAATTTCGATTCACCTCCCTGCCCTGTTTAAACCTTTTTGAGAGAGTTTTTGTTTAAATAAATATTCTACTTCATGCTTGAGTGAAGAAGGCCATCTGCCCAATGACAAAAGAGGCTGAAGATGTGATGTGACAGGGCATCTGTTTAAACCACAGACAGGTGAGATTAACTGTGACTCCAGGCTACACAGTCCTGCAGCTTCTTCAGTGTAATACTTCCTGCCTGGCCTACACTATATTGGTTCCATTGATGTTATTGCGGTGCCCTATCCGACAAAAGCACTTTTGCCCCTTGTTCCGTTGATTCTCTTGGACATCCTTCAGCCTATAGGCTCTTTAAAATCTCATTACATTTAGACAAAGCTCAATTATGAAACAGGACAATGCCAAAATGTATAAGATTACACCCCTGGGCAAGCATACATGTAAAAATACCACTAATATGACAATAAGCGTGTTCTATGTAAGGAGACAGGTCCATTATGAGGTCCAGTGACGCAAGTGCCCTGTTAAGATCAGTGTGCTCTTGTGTCACAGGGTGGGACTGGGAACAGAGAGGGAAAGTTTACTCAAAAGTTCTCGTGCAGAAAAGAGTTTGTTGCTTTATTAATATTTCTAAATTATGAAATGTAAAAGTAGTCAAAACTCATAACCGAAAACAACTATAAGTATGGTTATGTGCAGTGGAAATTAGATAAGAGGGACAATGTATGTACCCAGTAAAAGGTGCAATGGAGAACTTTTGTCGTCTCCATGGAGATGTTATTGCTTTGCCTGGAGCATATCTATAATCGAGCACTGAATTAATTATGGGTGTTTTTATTGCTTAAAAATACCTTGAAACCATAGACTGTATAAAGAAGTGGACTAAGGGAGTGTGACGTCACCCATAGCGTTCGGCTCCCATCAAATGAAGCTCATCGAGGCTAGAGCAGTTATAGGGGCCAATTTGTCTGTTATTAATATTCATATCTTGATTTAGGGACAAAACAGTGAAATAAGGCCATTTTTTCAATAGAGAGTGAATTGGAGCCAGAGTCGATGGAGCCGGAAGCGCACCCATGCTCACCTCCTATTTGGAACGTGGCGGCTAGCAAGTTAGCTATGTCCATTTATACATACAGTCTATGCTTGAAACCATATGGACACACCGCTACACAGATATGACCAGTAATTTTCCCTCTTAGTTCCATGAAGATAAGTTTAAAGCCTTACTGCGTGTGGACCATAGGCAAAGCAATAACATCTCCATGGAGAGGAGGAAGTGGCGGACTGTCCACCAGAAGAGCTACACAGTAATGTACAAACCTATCAACACTTTAAAACAGAAACTGGTTCACGCAAAGGACAGATCCCTAAGCCACAAACAAAGTAATGTGGTCTACTCCATTCAGTGCAGTGAAGACTGCAGTGAGCGTTATATTGGAGAAACGAAACAGCCACTCCATAAGAGAATGTACCAACACCGTCACAAGAGCAGCTCAGGACCCCAATCTGTTGTGCATCTCATCTCAAAGACACTAACAACTCCTTTGAAGATAGTGAGGTACAGATCTTAGCCAAAGAAAAGACATGGTTTGAGAGGGGAGTTAAAGAGGAAAGACAATCCATGTTTGAACAAGAATGGGGGCTTTAGACAGCATTTATCTCCCATTTATAACTCCATCCTAAAATCAAAACAAGGAAAACAATAGAGCTAGACAGTTGCTAATAGGCTCCTAAAATCAAAACAAGGAAAACAATAGAGCTAGACAGTATGCTAATAGGTATGAGAGCACCCATGGGGCCTTAACGATTATGCAAGATATGACTCAGTGTAGATCAAGCCAAGTGTGAACTGTGCCTACTGAACAAACAAACTTTAAACAAACAGGTGTGTTTCAGTGTGGTTAGCTCCTCCCTTCAGATAGATATAAGGCAGTGTCCTCCAGCAATCTGACCAGAACTGAAGAAGTGGCTTGGATGAGCAGCGAAACGTCTTCACTCTACAACTTTTATCCAGTTACAGAATAGACTTTTTCTTTTACTATGGATCACACCTAGACATCTGAGGGATTACACTGCATTTCAATTTTTTTTTCTCCTTTGTTATAAATATTTGTACTTTTACTGGCTCGCTCTACCCAAACATGTACGATTAATCCACTTATGGTGATTCAGCTAATGGTAAATGTGTTTATATGACATCTTAACAGACAACAAAACCATTAGCAGAACCATAATCTTGTTTATTTGATGAATGAGTGGCTCTTACTGCGTCTTTAGTCAGTGCGGCATCTCCAGTCCCTGCAGACACCTTCTCCATCACAGCCAGAGCTCTGTCCAAGTACCCATGAGCCCAGTGCAGAGGCATGGCTTTAAATACAGCATGGATCCCATTCTGCATCTCCACTTTACCTGCACACAAACGTTTTATTACTATGGCGACAGTAGGTCAGTTGGTAGAGTGTTTGATTCGAACCGCCAACCAGTGGACATAGCCTGTATATATAAATGGACATAGCTAACCTGCTAGCCACCGCGTTGCAAATAAGAAGTGAGCATAGGCGCACTTTTGGCTCCAATTCGCTTTGCACTGAAAAAGTTTTAGCTCTCTCTGTAACTGCTGCTGTCAGGCTCATCATTTTGGTCTTAAAATGTTGGTATTGACCCGCTCTACATGATCCTGGTCGCTCCCACTAGCATTAGCAACAGGTTTGATACCGTTGTTAAGTGTCCACTCCCTGCTAAAGCAGTGGTGCGGACGGGAAGGGGCGTTACCTCCATCAGCCTCACTCTGGAATGGCTCTTTGATATGATGATACTCACGGTCAGAATTCCAAATATGGTGTTTGTGTACACTGGTGTATGAATGTGTGTGTGAATGGGTGAGTTGTTCTTTGATGTAAAGCGCTTTGAGTGACTTTAAGGTGGAAAAGCGCTATATAAAAATGTGACCATGGCCATTTATTCTCCCTCTATCCATGGGTTTCAACTTTAGCCAACTTTAGCCTAGCCTTTAGCTCATATGTCAGTTTGAGGATTGGGGGTATTCATAGTCATAGTTTTACCATTAAAACATAATTATAATATTTTGTTTTCAATTGTTAACTATGGCAACAGTGCTATTTCTTCCTCACTCTGAAACCCATTGATAGGCTGTTTGTTTTTAAGATTTTGTAAGTTTGGATCAATAAAGTTTGCTAATTTCTAAAAGGATAGAATGGTGCGTTCACATTTGCGCACACTAAATCATAATTAGGACTGAACCAGACCTAAACCAGGACTAAACTGGGCTCAAACCAGGACCAACCCAGGACTATTGTGAAAGCATCCAAAGTAAGTAGTGATGCCAACATGCAAACAGCTGCAGTAATTACTCACCGAGGAGTGTATTTCCAATGACCTGTGCACTCAGGCCTACGGTGCTGCTGTCAGTGAGGCCACAGATGAGTAAAGAAGCTCCCAGGGCCCGCTCCCCAGACACCTGAAACAACATTAATATGGTTTATACAAAAGTTGCTATACATTTAAACTGCTTCTGACCAGTTACACCATTATTAAAGCAGACCTACTGTGGTTGTTATAATCTATGACACCCGTGGATCCTTATGATATAATTTGCACATTTTAAATCACAATATTCATCTAGAACAACTTAGTAAAGGAAACAAATCCGCTGACTTCCATGTTCCAATGGGAGCTGACGTTGCTGTAAACGTCATCACAACAAAAGAGCCGTGGAGCTGTCGGCCCCTCCTGTGGATAGCTGCACATCACATTAGCGAGTAGCAGATTTTTTTTCATTTGTACCAAAATGACTATGCAACGCTGTAGAATCCTACAAGTATCACAGATTAAAAAATAGAATTGAAGAATGAAGTAAGTACAGAGCAAAGTGCGTGTACCGGTGGAGGTGAAAACGGGGATTGATCGGCAAAATGGTGTCTTGAAAATAAGCGGTTAAAGATTGCTTGATGTTTCCTCATCACAAACATACCTGGAGTTGTGTTTTGTTTCACTCACACAAGTTTGACACACAAACCCTGCATATTTAGGCTGAGTTCTTCTTTCCACAGAAAATAGTTTGTGATGTCATGTGGTAATACAGGAAGTGCTTCACTGTGCTTTAAAACTCCAAACAGCTTCACTAGAATCATTTTGCCAATCTCTACTGAACTAAAGGTAAAAGGAGCTGTTAACTTGAAAACTACCACTAGTTTAATGACATCAGAGTGTTTTGAGCTTTTGAGATATAGACAAACTAAAGGTAACTAACAAGATAAAGGTTTACTCAAACGTGCAAATGAAACAAAACACAACTCCAGGTATGTTTTTTGTAGGATTACAACACTATAACATGTCTTAAAGGTCACATGAGTCCATTTTGCGTAATATAGGGCCTTTTAACAGCTTGGAGCCGTGCTTTCTGCAGTTTTAACGCAATTGGTGGAGGAGTGGAGGAGTTCTGTGATCCCGCTGCAAGTTATTAATGTTTAACTCCTAACCAGAGGAAGCAATACACAAGTGTAAGTATTTTAAACTGCAAAAGCAGCAGTTGTAATCTCAAAAGGGAATGTGGTAGATGGCTGGTCTGTGTGTTCTGATGAAGCAGCAGTACTTCAAACTCACAAATAGTAAGTTAACAAAACATGCAGCTATTTAATTTGAACAAAGCGTATTTATCAGGTACATTACGTAATGGCTGGAGTACACAGACTTATCTCACCAAAATGCTGAAACTACCCGAATAAGGAGTACCAGGATGTAAGATAAGACAATCTTATCAGATTACAATGCTAGCTCATGTCAGCATATAAAAATGTAGTATTATAATTACGGGAATAAACATAATTTTAAGATTCTTCTAAATTTTTAATACTAATATCTGTCAGTGATGCAGGTGAGTCTTACATATATCGGTGTCACTTCTTACATAGAGACGAGTACCACCAAAAACAATATTTGGCTATTCGAATGTCACCAGATCTAAACCAGGTCTAAACAGGAATCTTCCAGGTCTAAACTAGGACTAAACCTGGTCTAAAATAGAATTACCACATGACTTAAGTAGTTCTAAACAAGGACTTGATACGAATACTCATTTTAATACCAAAGTAATAATACAACACAGTGCCACAAATATTTTTAAAATAGAAAATATAGTAAGGTCTAACTTTTTTTCAGTATAAATACTTGCTACTTTCAGTCATTCAGAGGGACAGTTAGCGTGACCATGTCCAGTGTAATGTCTATGAGGTTTTTGCCGAGTCACGCTAAAATGAATAAATATTTAAAGATACGGAAGGGGAGAGGGGTCAGAGGTCAGGGGGTTAGCTGGATGTCACTTACAACATGTTAAACACTACACAAATAAAATGAATACTTCACCAGGGGACACTTCTGCTTTTAGAAAGCTACATCTTTGTGTGTCAATGCTAATGCTATTTAAAAAAATTCCAATTTTACGATTGTGACACCACAACCAGAAATGACTGAAAAATGTCCCATTGTCTAACAGATCCCCATTGCTCTAGTGTGTGACCATCTTGAAATCAAACTTTTCTGAATGTTTTGAAGTTAATGTGGCAAAATCAACCAGAGAAAATCAGTTTACCTTTATTTTTATTTTATTTTATATGTATTCAGTTACTTCTAAAATGATCATAATTACTTTTAAATTCGTGACTACTGTACTGTGACCTGAAGAATGCATCGATTAATATAATTATCTTGACAACCCTACTCCATAAAAGGCCCCATACAAAACATCATTCAAACCTAGAGCCATATGTGCCACTTTTCCACCTATAAAAACTTAAAGGACCCATATTAGGCTTTTTAAGGCCCCATACAAAACATCATTCAAACCTAGAGCCATATGTGCCACTTTTCCACCTATAAAAACTTAAAGGACCCATATTATGCTATTTTCTGATCTATGTTAATAGCATAATACAGGAAGTGCTCCACTGTGTTTTTAAACTCCATACAGCTTCACTAGAATCATTTGGATAATTTCAGCCCTGGAAATTCTAATCTCTACTAAACAAAAGGTAAAAAGTAGCTAAAATACACACACTCTTCAAGTTTCATTACGACAAAGGAGATTCACACAATGCAGAGATGGGCAGACATTTGAAAAACAGTTTAGAGTTTGTTTGGTTTGTTTGCATGTGTCAAATGTACTTCATTATTACTTCACTTCATGTTAAAGGGCCGATTATTCAAGTACTGAATTAGATTTCAGTTTTCTCAGATATGACATAAACATGTTTAAAGGGCCCATGTTACGCTGTTTTCTGATCTATGTTCTAATGTTGTTTCCTCATCACAAACAGACCTGGAGTTGTGTTTTGTTTCATTCACACATGTCTAACACACAAACCCTGCATATTTAGGCTGAGTTTGTCTCTAAAACAGAAAACACTCTGTTACTCCTTGTGATGTCATGTAGTGATACAGGAAATGCTCCACTGTGTTTTTAAACTCCATACACCTTCACTAGAATCATCTGGATGATTTCAGCCCTGGAATTGCCAATCTCTACTGAACAAAAGGTAAAAACTAGCTGTCAACTTGAAAACTACCACTACATGACATCACAACGTGGAACAGAGCATTTTGAGCTTTGGAGATGTAGACAGACTAATAATAAAGTTGTGTTCTGTAAATGAAACAAAACACAACTCCAAATATGTTTTTGGGGAGGTAACAGCATTATAACATGGCTTAAAGCTCACAAGAATCCATTTTGTGTAATATAGCACCTTTAAATATAGCACCACTTAAATACTAAATACTTTTAATTTAGCCCATATATTTTCCCCTTGACATACATATATTTTGCCTTTGACATACATAAACCCAGAGGAGCCTAGA
>KN482974.1:10629-22060 GCA_000787095.1 Periophthalmodon schlosseri | reverse complement strand
TTAATAAAAGAAGCAAGTCCGCTGACTTCTGTGTTAGAAAACTGCGGTGCACAATTGGAGCTGACGCCGCCGTAAACGTCATCACAACAAAGCGCCACATGCTGTCGGCCCCTCCTATGGATAGCTGCACATCACACCAGCGAGTGGCAGATTTTTTTTTTCATTTGAACCAAAATGACTATGTGACACTGCAGAATCCTACGAGTATCACCGGTTAAGAAAATAAAATTGAAGAACGAAGTGCGTACGTCACAGTGGGCATGTACCGGTGGCAGTGAAAAGTCCATACAGAAAAGCCCAATACAAAACACGATTCAAACCTAGAACCTAGAACCATGTGTGCCACTTCTCCACCTATAAAAATCTACTGAGTGCAAATGATGCAAATTAGAATATATTGTCTGCAGTAAGACCAGAGACATGATGAAAATAAAAGACAAAAAGTAATGAGTATATGGGGATGTTACTACACCTTTAATATTATAGTTCGCTTCCCCTTTAGGGCACATTTTGGCACCAAATATGATCTAATTACTTACCACCACTGTGAATAGTCGTTAATATTACCCACGCCTACGCACATAATGTCAGGCCCTGGCATGTGTTTCTGGTTGCATCAGATAAGTCTGAGAAACATCCAGGACGTTACACTTGGTCTGCAATCGTTCACAATGAAGGGAGGCTTTGATCACGGTCCCGTGATTACCCAGTTTACATGAATGTTGTGTCCTTCATTCCAAACAACATAAGGAGGATGCTTGTTCTGTTGAAGGTAAATAAACTTGTACCTTGTTTTGTAATGTGTGCAGGGCCTTCTCCCTTTGGCCATATTTCAAACACTGCCGTACCCAGCTGTGAATGGTCCAGTCTCTCAAGTACCAACAGTTTGGACTGTGACGGAATCTAAAAATATTATGAAAGATAAAAAAAACAAATTAATGTAATCCTTCATTTTTCTAGTGTGGAGGTCTGCCATGTTCTTGTCTCCAAGGAGATGTTATTGCTTGGCCTGGGATGTAATGGGATTAAAATGATGTAGACACTATCAGTCAAAAGTTTGGACACACCATCTCATTTAAAAAAAAAAAAATCTTTATTTTTACTACTTTCTACATTTTAGATACATACAGAAGACATCAAGTAAGACGTATGGAATTACGTACTAGGGCTGGGCAATATGGCCAGAAAATAAAATATCGATTTTTTTGCACACACTGGACGATTGCGATTTTAATGGAAGTCAGAACAATGACTGCTTTTTCAAACAGGGGGAGCTCTTTACAGTTTTATTCTTAACATATGCCATTATTTAAGAATTTGTAAACTGCCTTAAATTACATTTGTAAAGATATCCAAATGTAATTGCACAATAACCCCACTTTGTAATTTAAGTCAGAAGTAAACTTGTTTCATAATAATCCTTGATTTCATGATTTTGCAATTTTTCCAAAATCTCAATTATTAAAAACACAAATTAATAGAATTAATTCGATTAATTGCCCAGCCTTATTATGTACCAAAGAAAAACAGTTATAAAAAATATATTTAGTATAGTTAGTTATTTTATATTCAAATCCTCAAAGTAGCTACCCTTTGCTTTGTCGAAAAAAATATTTAGTAGAGTTATTTAACTTTTCTTCCTTTACTACATAATTCCATATATCTTACTTCATATATTTGATGTCTTCTGTATGTATATAAAATTTAGAAAGTTGTAAAAATATATATATATAAAATTAAATTAAAAAAAACATTGAATGAGAGTATGTGTCCAAACTTTTGACTGGTAGTGTAGGTGCAAAGAGAAAAGCAGGTGATGCCAGCAGCCCATGTTAAGGGCCAGATCTGTGGTGAGGCGAGCCCACTGACAATAACTGACATTATATTTTTGCCATGAAAACATCCAATCATGTATAATTTAATATATGCCAGACAGAATGAAGACATATAGAAGTTTAAGCCCATATTGTTAAACATTCCAGAGAAAGCAATAATATCTCTATGGAAACAAGGTGGTGGCATACGATCCTCCAAAAGTTACATAGTGCACCTTTAAGTCGGTCCTGAGGCGACAGATTTTAATGCCACAACGTGATAAATAGTTATATTATTATCGCCCAATAGACCATCATGTAAATGTATGTGCACAAATAAACAGGAGTAAACAAGAACGATATGGACAAAATGTGGCCTAGCATAGCAGACATAGGAAACATTTAATTCTAAATAAGGCACATATGATACTACCTACTGCCTATGACCTGTTATGAACAAGGACCATCACACTGAAATACACTCAAAATGCAAATACAGAAAGAGGAAAAACATACTTGTATAAATAGTATTCTGCTTGATCAACTTCCTCTGTAGAAGTGATGTTGTCCACAAACTAGAAAACAAATGAGAGAAATTGCTGCCACACATTAAAACACATTTACCAACTGAAATAATGTTATAATGTAAACATGAACTGACCCGTGACACTGTCAAAGAACTGACGGGAAGATTCCGGTCATATGTTCTGTCCATGACGTTGGCCAATAACGCTGAAAGGTCATAAAGATATCAATATGCAGTCTATACGTCAGGATTTAAAATATATAACGTTTATTTTTGCTTTGTCAACATTAAGACGTACTACAGGTATAAATACATCTTAGAAATGTTTTCAAATTGCAAACAGCTAAATGTACCTTTTAAGCATGAATAGTATTAATCACATAAATACAAATGAAGTTGTAGCACCCCCCTGTGTTCAAAGATGATCTGAGTGTGTGCATGTGTGTGTGTGTGCGTGCGTGTGAATGCGTGCGTGTGAATGTGTGTGTGTGAATGTGTGTGCATGTGTGTGTGTGCGTGCGCGTGTGAATGCGTGCGTGTGAATGTGTGTGTGTGAATGTGTGTGTGTGAATGTGTGTGTGTGAATGTGTGTGTGTGAATGTGTGTGTGTGAATGTGTGTGTGTGAATGTGTGTGTGTGTGTGTGTGTGTGTGTGTGTGTGTGTGTGTGTGTGTGTGTGTGTGTGCGTGTGCGTGTGCGTGTGCGTGTGTGCGTGTGTGGGCAAGTGCTTTTACAACAGTGTCTACAGTGGTTAAAGCTGAGTCACTTTTCTGGTGAAGAATGCTAGTCTCCATGGAGTAATTGCTTTGCCTGGAAAGTTCCACAGTGCGGCATTACTAGTATCTTACATTTATTACATGGTGTTTTTATCGCTAAAATACATTCAAATACATATATTCTGACTAGGCCTGTCACAATAATCACATTATCGACTTATCGTTCAGTATATGAAAGCTGGAAGAAAATATTTTGGGGCTCAGTATTTATATTTTTATAATTTCTTTGTAAAAGTGGGTATTTTTATGTAAGAAGGTCAGATTTGAGCTGTAGAGGGTAGAATAAATAACTGCTATGACCGATAAATTAGTTCATTCTGCTGTCCATTTGTTGCATCTCAGGCCTTTTAATGATACGGATTAAGGAGATTGTGCAAAATTGTCCTTTTTGGTGCTTTTCAGTACAGGGACGAGTCTCAAATACAAAGTTGAAAAAAACGGAGGCACTCAACAAGTACAAAATAATTAAAAGCCTTTATTATTGGCATGATTTTAACTTTATTTGCCATGTAGTAATAAAGGCTTTTAATTATTTTGTACTTTTTGAGTTCAGTTTTTTTCAACTTGGGATTGTCCTGCTTTGTATCAGTGGCCTAAAGTAGTTTCAATATTATTGTTTATTGCAATATTTCTCTGTAGCAATACATCGTACATCAAAATGTGTTATTGTGACAGGCCTAATTCTGATGGTAAGTGGGCTCACCTCACCACAGATCTGACCAGTAACTTGGCCTGGTGGCATCACCTGCTTGTCCCATAAGTTTAATACCATACTGTGGAACATTTTAGGTAAAGCAATCACATCTCCATGGAGACATGCAAGTGGGAGATGCTTCACCAGAAAAGTTACATTGTGCACCTTTAACACAAAAATTAGCCTTTACCTGTTTAAGGGTGCTACTAATACAACAAAGCTTAGGGCATTATTCACTGAGAGATTATATTTAGGCTGATAGAAACAATCTGACAAGTCAAGGTGACCCAGAGCATCTCCAAAACTGCAACTCAACTGCAGGTTGTGTTGTGGCCATTAATGCCAATAATCTAAGGTGTAAATATGTGAATGGATCTTACCCAAGTTCTGAGGATCTTTCTCCCTGGACTCCCACACTTTTGTGTCTGTGTACGCTGCAGACAGCAGGCATCTTCTCACTACACCCACACATCATGTCACACAGGTTACACACACGTTTTACATTGTGGATACATTCATTTGCGTGATATCGGCGTGACATCCAATTGGAGTTTCCCGCTTAATCAACCAGAACCAGAATCATTTGCAATGTCACTTCACTGGTGTTGCCACATAGGCTAGCATCTTTGGTTTACAATACCGTTAGAACATGCATTTTAAGACACAAACATCGGATTAAAACACTAGTGAGTAATTGTTTTACAGAAATGTGCTCATATAAAAATGTATGCAAAGAGAACATAAACCTACCAGTGAAAGAAGGTGAAAAACATTTCAGTTTGACAGCCGCAGTCACACAGCGCTTCCACACGGAGGCCGCCATCTTGGACCGGTACAAGTTTCCCGAAACAGCAGGGGTATTCTTCACGGACGAAACCATTTGTACAAGTCTTACTTCTAAAGCAATATTCGCAGTGTTCTGGTAAGTTTGAATAATTATGTGGTCATATATACATATAATAAATAAAACTACAATGTGATATATTTGATCTACTTTTCAAGAACGTTTTTGGACTGCGTTATTCTGAAGTTGCGTTTCTGCGCCAACAGAGGACGCAATTTGTCTTCATTGGAGACTGGAGGCGCAGACGCTCATCCTTGCTGCATCTGTCGTTTGCAGAGAGAAAGCACAGTGCAGAAGTCTGCAAAATGTCTTCAACTTTCCTTTAAAAATAACTGCTGGCTTGTTCTGTCTAGATTTTAACAAGATCAATACGCCAATAGTTTAACCACGTTTGCCATGACATTCAAAGTCAGGCAAGTGGCCATATCTAAACTTAATTCCAGTTTGTTTGTTTGTTTGTTTAGGAATTTTATTTAAAAGTAGGCTATATTTTTCTATAGCCTAGTTCTATCAGTGCTCCAAAGGTTTAAGTCCATTACGTTTTCTCCAACATTTGTTTTGGAAGTTTGTCTGGAAATAGGTGACAGGTTGAGCATGGGTGGGGCTCTGTTATCAAACAAAACATGGAAGAATTGAACATCCTCTGTGTCGCTGCTGTCCAGCAAAACAGGAAACATTCACCTGAACAAAAGCCCACAATGAAAAAAACACTGCTTTAGTAAACAATTAGCCTGCCTCTGTACACATAGCCAAATATAATGGTAACTAAATATTTTAATTTTTTATTTTGTAAATTTTTTTTTTTTTTGTTTGTTTTTATGAGCATGAGATGAGCTGTTGTGGTGAAGAAGAAGCTGAATCAGAAGGCAAAGCTCTTGATTTACGACTCAATGTACGTTCCTACCCTCACACATGATCTTGGTTTAGTCCTGGTTTAGATCTGTGATCCTACCCTCACCTATGGTCATGAGCTTTGGGTAATGACCGAAAGGACAAGATGGCGGATACAAGCCGTCCAAAGGAGTTTCCTCTGCAGAGTGGCTGAGAGCTCCCTTAGAGATAAAGTTGAGGAGCTCAGTCACGTGGGAGGAGCTCAGAGTAGAGCTGCTGCTCTTCCACGTCGAGAGGAGCCAGCTGAGGTGGCTCAGGCATCTGTTCCGGATGCTCCTAGACACCCTCCCTGAGGAGGATCTTCCCCAGGGCCTCCTTCAGGCCCTGGGGAAGATCCAGGACATGCTGGAGGGGCTGGCCTGGAACGTCTTGGGGGTCCCACCAGAGGAGCTGGAGAAATTGTCTGGGGCGAGGGAAGTCTGGGAGTCCCTGCTTAGACTGCTGCCCTTACGACCTGGCCCCATATAAGCAGAAGAAAATGGATGGATGGATATGTGTTGTTTGTTATAAAACAGGCATGCAAGTGCCATTACATACACAATAAATCAACGGTAATTGCAAGTTGGATCATGACAGTGTCTTGCTTAATGACATAACAATATGTTTCTAACACCTTCGTTTAAAGATGTTGTTGCTTTGCCTGGAAAGTTCTACAATATGGCATTTAACTTCTTTGTTTTTATTTTGAATTACAAGTGTTATGAATTCTGATTCTGGCTCACCTATCCAAGGATGAGATCTGTAATTAACTTGTCATCTGCTTGTCATGGAGTCATAGTTAAGTTTAAAGATCCTATATTATGCAAAACTGACTCTTTTGTTCAGTAGTGATCAGCAAAATTCAGGGTTGAAATTATCCAAATGATTCTAGTGAAGGTGTATAGAGTTTAAAAACACAGTAGAGCGCTTCATGACATCACAAGGTGGAACAGAGTGTTTTCAGAGTGTTTGAGAGAAGAACTCAGCCTAAATTTGCAGGGTCTGTGTGTTAAATATGTGTGAATGAAACAAAACACGCTGTGCCTGTTGAGTGTTTGAGAGTGCGTTCTCATAGTCACTGCAGTTTCATTTCACTAAAGGTCACATCTTCTCTGCGTTTTCTTCTGTTCTGTGTTTCAGTTGTGCAGTGGGCAGTTTGAAAGTACGTCTCCTGTTCATGCTGTGGTTGTTGTGCTAAAGGCTAAAGGCTGGGAATGGACCGTAAAGGTGAGGGGAAAGGAAAGGAGAGGAGGATGTGAGAACTTCCTCAAATGGTTTGCAGTTTCAGCCCCTGGACGTGGTGGTCGTCATGAGCAGAAAAAGAGAAGCTGCTCTTCTGCATTTTACAGGAGCTGAAATGACTGTTTACCTGAGCGGGTGAGAGGCCAGTGGAGAGAAAGCACAACATTTCCAGTAACTATAGATAGAACCAGGCCCGGTGACAGAAATTTGGGGGCCCGGGGGCAAGAAGTCGTACATGGGCCTCCCTCTAATACAAATGAACAAGAAGAGTGTCCAATAAGTCTCACATGGGCCCCCTCTAATACAAATGAATAGGAAGAGAGTCCACAGCATTTCCAGTAACTATAGATAGAACCAGGCCCGGTGACAGAAGTTTGGGGCCCTGGGAAAAGAAGTCTCATGTGGCTCCCCTTTAATACAAATGAACAGGAAGAGAGTCCAAGAAGTCTCACACGGCCCCCCTCTTTCTGGGCCCCTAAGACCCTGGGACCTTGTTTTTGCCACTGAGATGTTATTGCTTTGTTTGGTATGTTTCACGGTATGACATTAAACTTTACTATCTCCACTGAAACAAGCAGGAGATGACACCATGTCAAGTCACCGGTCAGACCTGTGGAGAGGCAACCCCACTCACAGCAAGAATGCAAATGGATAGATGGTAATGCTATACTGTGGGGCATATTAATAACATATTAATTGTCGGAATGTTCAGCAGTTACCATGGTGACACAGTGCACATATTAGCAAACACTGTCAAAAAAGTTTTAAGATCATTTGAAATCTCAAGACAAAAATACCAAATCGAGTTAATGAGCACATTTTCAGGAGGTGGTGATCAATCTGAGCGTTCATGGTCCTGTTTAGGAGTTTGATTTTCAACAAAAAGATGAGAGTGACTAAGTGAAAAACTGTTGGCTAATGCTAGCTAGCTTGTGACTGTAATGTTATTTGAGAGGGACTTGTTTAACAGCACAAATCAGCTCACCTGTTGTAGTTCAGCTAAATCAGTTCTTTAGGGTCAGATTGTGTTAAAATAAAGATCAGATTAAAGTCTAACTTGAGTAACAGAGCTTCAGACAGAGCAGTGCCTACGGTTAGCCTCACACCTCCAGGGAATGTTGATGACATCAGCTGCAAACTATCAGTATAGACCAGCAGGCTGACCCTCCACCAGAAAAGTTCCACAGTGCAGATTTAAGCTGATTCATGCATTTGGGACACAAAGTAAAAAACACTGCTATAGACAGAAGAGAGCTACATAAAAAGAGCTATATAAGTCCAGTGTCTTATTACCAGTGATGGGAAGAATACTTTGAAAATGTATTTAGTTATAGAATACTGAATACCCAAAATAAATTGTATTTTGTAACATATTCTGTTACATGGGCCAATCAGAGTACTGTATTCTGAATACTCTGAATACTTTTACACCAAGTTGCATTATATTACAGTGAAAAAACATAACAGAATTAAAAACAGCATTATTTCTGTTGCACTGTTTGTTCTGCATTCATTTATGTCTAATTAGAGACAAAAATCACACATGCCTCACCACAAGAGCTGCATTTTCTTTATTCTCACTAATGCTGTGCAGTTCAAAACCAAAATTACCCTCATGTATTTTAATTAATAAAAAATGTCACATTTTTATGTAGCGCTTTTCCACCTTCAAGTCACTCAAAGCTCTTTACATCGAGAAACCACTCACCCATTCACACACACATTCATACACCAGTGCACACAGACACAGGGGGCGAGGTGGGTTAAGCGTTTTGCCCAAGGACACAACAACAGCTTTCATCTGTGGGAGCTGGAATCGCACCGCCAACCTGTGGGTCTGTGGATCTGACCACTCTCCCAATGATGTTTATGTCGAGAGCTGGATTTGAACCGCCAACCTTTGGATTAAAGTAACTTTAATTTGAATACCACCCAATGAAAGAGTAACTGTACCAGAATACAGTTACTCAAAATAAGTATTCAGAATATGTGTTTTCGGTACATGTATTCAGTTACTTCCCAAAACTGATCATTATTATTATTATTATGATTATTATGATTATTATTATTATTCCCACTTCATTTTACTAATCCACCTTGTTCTGCTTTTAACAGTGTGAAATGAATCATATTATGAATGTAATGGTAGCGCGCATTTATAATGTGATTCAATATTTAGTATATATGATCGAGCATTTTCAAGGTGCTATGGCCTTTAGCCAGTGGTGGAACGTAACAAAGTAAAAGTAGTAAAGTACTGTACTCTAGGTATCTGTACTTTACTTAAGTACATTTTAAAGTGGATACTTTTTACTTTTACTTCACTACATTTGAGAGCAGATATCTGTACTTTCTACTCCATTACATTTTTGAACAGGACTGAAAAGTAAAAGTATTTTTTATTATTGTCTGAGACCTGCTGAAAAGGCTGAGGGTTTATTTTTAACACGTTCATAAGTAAAAATATACAACTAAAAACAGCTAGGAAAAATTTGAAGTCAATTTGAAGCTTTACTAGATCTCAAAATCTGCGTGAAATACTATTTACTTTTTACTCTTTAAGTACATTTTTAAACAGGTACTTTAATGCTTTTACTTAAGTAGATTTTTTCATATGATACTTTTTACTTGAGTATGTCTTTGCTCTGGTATCTGTACTTTTACTTAAGTAGCAAAACTGAGTACTTCTTCCACCACTGCCTTTAGCCCGTATAAACCTCGGACTTATCTGAGATTGTATTAAATCATAAAAATGTTCTGTTTTCCTCAGCTTCATGGAGTAGGGACTCTTTTGTATTACTGTTGAATTCTTTGAAATAGCAGCTCTCTCAGGGGCAGTGATGGGAAGAATACTTTGAAAATGTATTTAGTTACAGAATACTGAAAACCTGCATTAAAATGTATTTCATACTGTATTCTGAATACTTAGAACACTTTTAAAAAAACAGCTTTATTTATGTTGTCAGGCATTCATATATATCTAATTAGAGACAAAAAAATCACACACACACACACACACACACACACACACACACACACATACACACTACAAGATCTGTGTTTTCTTTATTCCCACTAATACTGTGCAGTTCAAAGCAAGTACTGCCATGTATTCCTTAGATTTCAATTAGTAACTTTACTCTGAATACCACTTAATGAAAAAGTAACTGTACCAAAATACAGTTACTCAAAATTACTGTTCAGAGTGTTCTCAGTACATGTATTCAGTTACTTCCCAGCACTACTCAGGTATGTTCGTCTTTACAATATTCAAACTTTTTTTTTTTTTTTTCTATTTTTGGGGAAGCTCCTGCAAGCCGCCGAAACAAAGGTGCATTGTGAGCCTTATGAAGCCTTTGTCTGGGACTCCCACTGTGTCCGTCAGCGACGTTTGATCACAGCCTAAAAGAGAGAAGAAGAAGAGAGGTGTTTTCTCTTCCTCTTCCTCTGCTTTCAAACACAACCAGGCAACCGCTCTGTAACTCACGGCAACCACAGAAGAAAAAGTTTAACATTCTGGACACAAGCTGCAAACTTCAGATCAAAACGTTTATTTAAAAGAATGATTTTTGTTACATTTAAAAACTTAAAAATCAAAATAAAATAAAAGCAGTTATGATCATGATTAAGTTAATTATTAAATATATTACTATTCTATATGGATCATAATTAAAACGTATTTGAAATTCAGTAATAAAAATCTGTTCTGTCTGCGCCCCATCTGGAATCAGTTTTATTAATTAATCAACAAATTCTACTTACAAACAATCAGATAAAAAAAAAAAAAAAGAAAAAAAGATATTCATGGTCACTTTAAAGCTACCATTTTTAATTAGATTGGGGACCCGATCCTGTTGTATTCTCACATATCACCACTAGATGCTGCATGTGTTACTGCTGTCTGATAGTGTGCCAGCTTTGGTCTGCCAGAAGAAGACCAGAGAGCGCTCTGGCTCCAATTCACTTTAGATTGAAACACTGTGGCCCCTGTCTCTGTAACTGCTGCTGTCAGGCTCGTCATTTTGGTTTTAAAATGTTCGTATTAACCCGCTCTACATGATCCTGGGGTTTTTATTTCGCTATTGTGATCGTGAATCAAGATATGAACATTAATAACAGACAAATCAGGCACCTTCTTTCCCCGTTTGATTGACAGCATTGCTAAGCGCTCACTCCCTGCTAAACCAGCAGTGTGGATGGAAAGGGGCGTTACCTTCAACAGCCTGGCTTCAGATTGGCTCTTTGGTTTCTATGATACTCACAGTTGTAATTCCAAAAATGCAACTCGGCTCCAAATTCATCCCTATAACTGTTAGCCTCGATGAGCTTCATTTGACAGGAGCCAAACACTATGGGTGACGTCACACTCCATTAGTTCACTTCTTTATACAGGAGGAGGGGCTGGTGCATGTTTCACAAATAAGCTCACAGATGGTAGCTTTAAATAACACTGGTTACAATACAAAGGGTTCTGATTCCATGTTAGTTTAACCAACAAAATCTATTAATGCTATTGACAAAAAAGCAAAAATGATACATTAAAATTCACAGCTTTTTCAAATCAACCCGAGATACTTAAAGGTCCCTTATTACGCAAAATTGACTCTTGTGAGCTTTAAGTCATGTTATAATGTTGTTACCTCCTCAAAAACATACCTGGAGTTA